>WOFM01000066.1:0-141867 GCA_011428145.1 Ericerus pela | reverse complement strand
AATGTGGTTTTGAAAGCGAAATCATTTCCTTTCCACAGCCCTGAAACTAATATTTCATAATGCCCAACAAGTATACCCGTTTTAGATTCTGTCTCCTCAATTTAAACTTACTAAGGATTTTTTTTTTTTTCAAGTAGAAATATGAAAGTTTTATTTTTGAAGTAAAACAGTTGATATATTTGGAATCTGCGTAGTTTTCTTAACAAAATTAACGTGGGCAAGGCTCTGTTAATTTTTTTCTTGACCTATTTTTAACTTCAAGTGGTTTTCTACATTTTTTCCATTATTTTTATTGTAACATTATTTTCACATGCTTAAGAGAATACAATTTTTACATGTACTGTCACGCCAAAAAAATTTTTTTAGAAATTCCAAACAGGTATATTGTAACGGTATAATTGTTACAAAAAGTACACGACACATATATTATTTTCTTATAGTGTATATTTTAAAATGTGTACATGAAAATATGAAGTGTAATGTAATGTACAAGAAAAGATGTTGGTAAGTGATTAGGCTTAAATCTAAGGGTATGGATTCGAATGAAATATACATTGGTGTCGTGGGAGATATACAATGTGATTGGTCGATATAATCTACGTAATTTAGAGTGAACCAATAGAATAACATGCTTATGACATAAAGTGGGTGTAGTTATAATTTTAAGAGGAATTAGGAATATTGCAGAGTTGTATTTTGTATTCAAGGAATAGATGACATCATTATGTTTAGTAAGAGAATATTGTATTAGCTGGAAAAGGTGATGTCATGATGCAAGTCTTGACAAGTTTCACTGACGTCATTTTAGACAGGATGTAAGAATGAAGTTATATACAAAATGGAGATAGAGGAATAATTGTTAATAGAATACGAGATATATAATAAATAAGAAATGATATGAAATTATCATTACATAAAATTCCGGGGGAATTTTGAAATTCAAAGTTTAGGAGAAAGTTTGAATTTAAAAATTCGGATAAAGATAGATTATAGAAATAAAAAATATAAAAGGGATAAAAGAGAGAAGGGAGAAAAAAAAAATTTTTTATTTTAGGATCATATGGAAATTTAAAATAATATTTCGAATACAAATATATGGTCTGTAAAGTTGAATTATAGTTTACAATAGAAACTAAATTAGATAAATACAGATGTGACAATATATACTTATATATAAATCTATAATAACAATATAATTATTTTTCACATTTTTCATCAATACATTCAATATTATTTTCATTAGTATTTTCAATAAATTCAATAGGTTTTGTAATTTCATCAATTAATTGTTTAACATGTTTGCTCTCTAGAGGTTTTCTAATTTTAATAATAAAAAGAGATATAATAATAATAATAATTATAGTAATAACACATAACCAAATAAGTATAATAATATTTAGAAGAGAAATAGAGTTGCGATCACCAAATTCTTGGATTTTGATTTGGGTTTTATCAAGTTTTTCCTTAAGGTCATTGGTTGATAACATAGGAGAGAAATTAGGAATGAACATAGTCCAATTAGGGTTATAAGCATTGATGCTTGGAAGGGAAATAGTTTTCTTAATGTCTGAATCAATAATGACATTATAGTCCGTCCATAATAATGGAAGGTGATGTTCGATGAGAATGTCATCGGACATATCTCGGGGGCAAGGAAAACCTATCGGAATAATTATTTCCGAATAACCATCATATTCAGTATTAATAATTTGGACGTGGCAAGGTACTGTTAAAAGAACTGTACCAGGGAATGATATATTAATAGAGATATCGAATGATTTTTTTGAAGTAGTGTCAAATGCACTGATATTGGAAGGGTTTGTAATTGCAAATTTGTTTTCAGCAAATTGGAAAACAAGGGTTTTACCATGATTTATTTCACAACGGAATGCACACGATTTGATTAATTCATTGTATGATTTTTTAAGGAATAAGGTTTTCGCACAAGACGAAACCTTATCGGATCCACGATTGTCAGGAAGGAAACAAAGGGGTTTTTCGGGATTACAATAATGTAGATCAGTACCGGTAATGTAGCAAACTGAGTCGTCATCAGAATTATGGACAATGATTGATGGTTCTTGATCCCAAGAGCATAACTGATCATTGTGTGATTTGAAAGTTAGTGGGATGAATTTATAGACATAGTAATCAGAATTTCTCTGTTTGACAGGAATTTTTAGTTCTATTTCCAGGTTGTCATTGTAGAGGTTGCAGTTTATTAAATCTAAATGATAATAATTAAGATAGTCATGAGTAGGGATAGTTAGTTCAAGGTTATTTTTCAATAACAAGGGAATTAATTTGTTAAGATCTTCTTTGAGTGTATCAGTTGATACAATACTAGAGGGTAAGTTATGGTCTTTACAAGCGTTTAGGACATACTAAATATTCATAGAGTGAATAAGGTATGCATCGTAATATGTACGAATAGAATTATCAAAATTGGAGATTTCTCCAACGATATACGCTTCGTTAGAATATTTTTCAATGGTTTCATCGAATGCAGCTTTTGCAACGAAGAAATCATCGTAGAAATGTTGGAAATTTTGGGAGAATGATTTGAAGTTTTCCGTGATATTGAGTAAAGAGGAATGATCCGATATGACTGTTTCCTTTAAAACATCATATTGGTCCTTAAGAGAAAGTTTGTTTTCCATAAGGGATTGTCCATCTCTGTACGTGAGTACACAACATCAGATAGAAAGAAGATCTCCAAAAAAGTCTCTGACTTTATCGATAGCATTGTCACGTTTAATACGAAGAGGATGAGGTTTCGGGGCAAAATCTTGAATTAAAGAAAGATTATTTTTGATGAGTGATTTGAAAAGTTTTTTGTATCTCATGCTAATTTGATGGAAACGACATTTAATTTTGTCCCAATTACAATTATCGTTGTAATTGCTATAAATATTCGTTCTGATGAAATCAGCAGAGTCAGTTAAATTAAGCTGAATGCTATACAGAATTGGGATAGTTTGTTGATAGACACGTATTCTTTCGTATTCTTCGAAATACGCTCCTGTAGACACTGTTACAGTCGGAATTGCCGATTTGTGAACATGGTTCAATTTGACAGCAAGCGAAATTTGAGATGTTGAGATGGAGACCATAAAAAATAAAAATGATCATCTGCAACATAGAAAAATGCAACGTATGACAAAACCATAGATAGAAACCTAAAATAAAATTTAGTGGGGAACGAAATATGAGATTTTGTACGTGATTAAAATCGGAAAATAGGAAAATTAAAATAGGCGAATATGATCGAAATTTTCTAAGAAAAATACGAATTGTATGAGAAAGAAAAGATGTATTGAAATTTTTTAGAGAGGAGTTTAGTTCGTTCTTGGAGTTTCGAGTAGTTCGGATCTAGATTAATATCCAGATTGATTTTTTAAATTTTCTAACAGTTATTATTTTCGTGTTTCACAATTTGTTCGTACTGTTGCAATAAAAAAAAATTTTATTTACAATTTTAAAACTTTTTACTACAATAGTATTTTAATTGCTATATCTGAATAATAATAAAAATAAATTTGAATTTATAAAAATTTGTGAAGTTCGCGATTAATTTTTCGGACAATTTTTGTCAATTATTTCGGTTGTTCGCATAAATGCGCGTTCATGTTCGCTTGGTTCCTGAAATTAATTTAGAAAACGCAATCAAAAGAATGCAGAGGGAGAGGAAAATGAATTCGATTCAAAACACATTTAAAAAAATGAAAATAACTTCTGAAAATAAGAACACGGAGAAAACGAGTTGTTCTGAAGTTCAGTCCAATTGGGAATCTGATGTAAAGAAGTATGTACAAAATCGTGGTTTCAGGGGTTGTTTGGATGGTAGGATTTTTCCATTGGGTGGGATTGCCTTGGCTGACAAAACAATAACATTCGACGAAATTACCCTAGACATGTTTTCCTCATGGATAGGGTGTCGATGTTATCGGCGGGCATTATCCGTGATACATTGTCAGATGTGGATGATGGTGTGGTTCATCACTCATCCTAATCAAGTGGGTTGGCAAGATAGTATGCAACAACAACGGGGGTCTTCGGATCACATCAATTTTAAGGCTCGGGGTTGGTTGCACGTATCCGATCTGGTTGTATGTGAGGAATCGGAGAGTTTTGTAAAGGGGTTACTATCCTCTTTAACTCCGTATTTTCCAAATGGTTATACTATTAAAATCGGTCGATCATTCGTGATGACGCGTTCTTATGAAGTTGAACAAGTGGATGCGATATCACTGTCATTTATGACAGCTATCATTACATCCCTTGTAATGATGCAACATGAAACAAACGAAATCGTTAAATGTCAATTTTTGCATTTAAGATACGTTGACATTGGTCAGCTTATCTTACCCAAAAATTTTGGGCGGTTTTCACGATATATCCAAGAGCGTTGGGGATCTCATGTGGAGATAAAAGCCCAAGAGAGTCTCATCGTTTTAAAAAGGATATTAAAACCTGAGATGAAGACTGCTCTGAAGAATATTTGAGAAAGGGTAATAACCAGACATGCAGACCATCGGTATCCATTTATATTTAATAGAAACTCAAAGTTTTACGAAGAGTTGCGTGCAATTATATTCCGTGATCTTGATTATGTGCTATCCGCAAGAAAACAAACCTCAGAAAAATCCACTCAGGTTGACATAGATGAGGAGATTGCTGGACCTAGTACATCAAAAGATGGTAAGGCAGCAACTCTGACAGTCAATCCTGGGCAGAGGTGCATATGGAATCATGAATTGGAAAAAATCAACCAAGATTCCAATAACTATTGGACAGATTCAAAGGTTGTTCAATGGAAGGACACGAATAACAAGTGCCTAAATAGAGCCGTGACTCCTGAAAATCCTCCACCATCGCCACCACAATGCCAGGGGTGTTCGAGAGATGAAGCAGAAATCACTAAAAATAAAGAAATTATGAATTTACAAGTTGTCAAAAGGAGGGCTATTTTAGTAGCATCACCTGCTGTAGAAGACAGCAGCGAGGAAAGTGAAGACGACAATTTGCCTCCATTGGGTCGTGGGCAGAGTTTCCATTTTGGGGCAGTTTCTCCTCAATATCGACAATTTAATATAGGAAGAGGTCCTGCGATCATTCGAGGAATGTGGGGAAGAGTTCCGGCGCTTTTCATTGCCAGGCAACCTGCATTGGCCAAACGAGGTCACGCGGCAAGACCAGCTTAGGAATATCCAAGATATTAGAAAACTTTGGTGTCGCCAACATAAAATACGCACATAAAGGTAAGACATAAAAATATACTAATTCAAAAATAAATTAAATAAAAGGTGAATATTGGGATAGTAAAATAAATAAATATGTAAGTTGATCCATGTTGCAGAGAAAAGAGAGACAGTGTATTTTTCCTATTATGAGGAAATTTAGAGAGAAAGGTATAGGGGAGAGTAAGGTTTGAAAAATTTGGATAAAATTATAACTATGTAAAAGAAATAAGATGATATATACACATATAATATTAATAATAATAATAATAAGTTGATAATATGTACACAATTAGAGAAAGGAATAAATATATACAATATAGGTATCGAAAGGGAAATATAGAACAATATATACAAATATTATTTACAAGCTTTTTCTACAGGTTTACTACGCTGAAGACTGACTTTAGTATCATTTTTACTATCTTCTTCATTTTCACTATCTGTGGCATCTTCGATAGTTGATTTGTCATTGGTATAGGAAATTAGGTGTTTGTTTTCCTTTATTTGTGTTATGTCACTTTGGTTCGTATCTTTCGACTGTTTAGTAGATATACATTCTTCGGTTTTAGGATAAATAATTTTTGATATATCCTTAACTTCAGGGGGTATAAAATATTCACTATTATTTGCAGGATGTTCCGTGTAGAGGATAAGACATCTCACATGAATATTTTCATCTACTTTATTTTTGTCATTTTCATTCAAAATTCAAACTGTATAATTTAAATCTGAATTTTTACGCACAATACGATAAGGTCCACGAAATTTAAATTTGCTTTTAGCGACATTCTTACTTTGACAAATCAAAACAAGATCGTTTGTTTTAAATTGTTTCAGTATTTTGTTCTTGTTATAATACTGAGAATTTTTTTCTGCAGCTTGTTGTTTTAGTTCGGGTACTTGATCTTTTATTTTTTGCAATTCTTTAAGAGTTGTATTCCGTTGATCGAGTGATGTTGGTGTTTTTATTTTGTATTTGTCATCAAATAGCGTTTGGAGTTGATAACTGTGAAGAAAGAAAAACGACGATGTATTGTTGAGGTAATGAATGGGTGATGTGTTATATGCAAACACAACATTAAAAAGTGTGTCAATCCATTCTTCTTCCGTCTTTGGTTTATACTTAGATAGACATTTTTTAATAATTCCATTCGTTCGTTCAACTAGTCCTTGAGTTTGTGGACTGTAGGCTGATGAATGAATTATGTCTATGTTTTGATCTTCGCAAAAATTATTTACAAGGTCGTTACGGAAATGTGTACTGTTATCACACGTAATAATCTTAGGTTTACCATATGTAGTCATAATTTTTTTAATAAATTTAACGACGCTTATAGCATTGGGATGTCGTACAAGTTCTATTACACAAAAATTTGTGCATTTGTCAACGCCAACTAGAACATAATTACGTTCGTAGTTATTGTCAAATTTGCCAATGAAATCAATTTTGATATGATGAAATGGGTTAAATACATTAACAGGAATTGGTTTCATCATTCCGATTTCTTTCGGATTTCTTTGTTGTAGTTGGCATTCATGGCATGAATTAATATACTCGTTGACTTTTTTTACAAGTCCTAGTATAAAATATTTTGATTTAATTTTCTCAAGTGTTTTTTTATGACCAAAATGTCCTCCTCCAGAAGGATTATCATGCATTTCTTTTAAAATAGATGGGATTAATGCATCTGGAATAATTGGTACAGGTGAAAATAGGTTATAATTAAAACTTTTCTCTTTGTACATGATATCATCATCACCTATAAAATATTTATGGGCATGGCGTTCTATTTGTTTTACTAACGCACGATCATCAATGAAATCTTGGTTTAGAAATTTGTATACTTGTCCCCAATAATCGTCTATTTGTTGATAGTCAGCTAATGTTTCAAGAGGTATATCTTTTCCATAAAGTAATGTTTTTATTGGTTCTCCAGTAATATGAAATTTAGGGATTTCATTTTCTTTAATTCCGTTTTCATCTTTTTTTGTTATTGGATCAAAATTATGATTTAAAAGAAGAGATGTGCTTTTTTTCGATGGTGTAATTTTATCTTGAATTTTATCTTTATTTTGTTTGGCTTGTTTTGTTGCTGATCTTATTATAGCATTAATATTTTTGTCTGTTGTCATGAATTGTCCATTTTCAAATCTTATTGAATCTTCAGTGTCTTTGAAAGGTCAAGACAGAAAATCTGCCATGACATTTTCTTTTCCTGATATATGTTTAATATCGAATGTAAATTCACTGAGTTTTGAGACAAGTCTTGCTAATCTGGGGGATGGAGTTTTAAAACGGTGTTGATACGTCAATGGTTGATGATCTGTATAGATTATGAAATCTGTTCCAAGTAGAAAGTCTGAAATGTTGACATGATTTAGTTATTGCAAACATTTCAAGATCAAACGAACACAGGTGTTGTTAGTTTTTGTTCAATTTTTCAGAAAAATATCCTATAGTGTATTTTTTGTTTGTATCAGGATCAATTTGATGACATACTGCTCCTATAGCATCTTTGGATGCATCAACTTCTAAGAATGTTGAAGCTTCTGGGTTATTGATTTGTAGGACAGGTTCTGATAAAAGTATGTTTTTCATATTTTCGAAGCATTGTTGGTGTTCAGGTAACCAAACTATTTTTTCGTTCGATTTACTGTCTTTTCCTTCAAGGATTTTTAGAAGGGGTAACATTTTTTTCATAAAGCCAGATATCATTTTACAATTGTAATCCAGCCATTCCAATAAATCTTCTAACTTCTTTTAATGTTCTGGGTGGTTTCATATTTTTGATAGCTTCGATGTTTTTAGATAATGGTTCTAATTTTCCATGACCAATTTTATGTCCTAATAGTTCTATGGAGTCTTGTATAAAAAAGCTTTTCTTTGTTTTTACACGAAAGTTGAATTTTTTAAGTCTTGAAAGAATTTCTACAGTATTATTTAAACATTCATCGAAAGTTTCTCCGAAAATACAGATATCGTCAATATATACAATAACTTTTTCCATAGGATATCGTGAAAAATGTCAACCATAGCCTTTTGAAATACTGAGGGGCTAAGACTTAATCCTTGTGGCATGTTGTTAAAAACATAACCAACTCCTTCAATGTTGATTCCAGTGATGGGTTTTGATTCTTCATCGAGTGGTAATTGAAAATATCCAGTTAAGATCTATGATAGAAAAGAATTTTTTTGTTCGTAGATGGGGCCATATAGAGTCTATTCTTGGGACTCTAGTTCTATCTTTTTTTATTTTGTTGTTTACAGCTCTGTAGTCAACTAAAGATCTGAAAGATCCGTCTTGTTTCTTTTTCAGAAACATAGGTGATTCGTATGTTGATGGTTGTCTTTTGAGAACTCCAGCTGTTTCCAATTCATTTATCTTTTTCAACCATTCCATTCTTTCTTTGTAAGCCATTTTATAATTTCTTCTTACCACAGGGGTATTGTCTTTAAGATGAATATGGACTGTTGGTACTTTAGCTAACGAAAGGTTTTTTGTAGAGTGTGTAAAGATATCAACATAGTCTTTGATTTTATCAATTGTTATTGATCTTTGTTCAGGCGATAATTTATTTGATATTTTGATTTCAACACCTTCGGGATCACAAAGTTTGTTTTGTGTGACACAAATCTTTTTTTGATTAGATGGTGTTTTATCATAGTAACATAACGTACCTATTATTTGATTTTTACATATCCTTTTCGTATTATTTGTTGGATTGAAAATTGTAACAATTGAATCATTATTTGAAATTATTAAATTAGTTTTATTTTCAAAATTTTCATTTTTCAGCAATTTCACAAAAGGAGGTAAAGTTTGTAAAGCGATTTTTTCATTTGGATTAATTAAATAAGTATCGCTCGTTCGTACATATGTTACTTGTTCTTTTTGTTCTTTGTTGTTTGTTGAACATCTTGGGATTGATATCAAAATGGTTTCTTCTTCACATGGAATTGAAAATTTTCCAGACAAAAAATCTATAATGGTTTTATATTTTTCAAGAAAATGGTAACCTATTATAATATTTTCGATTAGATCTTTGACAATATATGCTTTAATTGGGAAAGAACGTTTTTTAAAAATGATAGGAATTGTAGAAACTCCTATTATTTGTAGTTCTATTTTGTTTACAGCATATAGTATATCATTTGTAGGTTCTAATGGTAGATTTTTTGCTAGATTCCAATGTACAAGTGTTGATTCAGCTCCACAATCAATCAATCCGAATGTATCTGTTCTTAATACATTACAAGGAAGGTATAAACGACAATTGATTTCATTTTTTCCAGTTGGTGCAATAACAATTATATTTGTTTTATTTATTTTTTTGTTATTGTTGATGTCTTTAATAGGTGGTGGTTCTCCTACTTCCTTATCTTCTCCTGCAGTGGCATATTGTACTGCAGGATTGTTTATAAGTTTTTTGGCGATGTTCTGTTTTGTTGTGGGTAGGTAATAGCAGGGATATTAATAGGAGTATTATTTTGGACAGAATTTTGATTTAGGATTTGATTTTAATTTGGATGTAATTGATTTTGGTTTGGATATGACATAGAAACATACATAAATGGGATTTGGTTGTAATTATTAGGATATTGTTGGAAATTATTAAAGTTATTGCGAAAATTTCCATGAAAAAATCTGTTGTTTTGTCCACGGAAATTATTACCTCCTCTGTAGTTTTGGTTTTGGAAACTGTATTGGTTTTGGAAATTATTTTGATTTTGAGGTATAGTGGGAAAATTATTTGAATTATTATTATTATTAACATTGTTATAATTATTTCCATTATAATTATTATAATATCCACGTCCTCTACCTCGTCCTCTGAAATTTCCTCTGAAATTGTTTCCTGGGTAATTAGAGTTGTTAAATTGTCTATTTTGTGATGTGTTATTTTCATTATTTTTGGAACTCGTAACTGCTGCGGCTAATTTCCTTATTTCTGAAATTATTGTATCATTGTCAGTAATACTGGTTTCATTGATTGTTTCATGTTTTTCATCAATTTTTGGACTTTCGGTAACATTGTCTTTTTGGACAATATTGTTTTGTTTTTTTGATGATGTTTTTAAATTTTTTAATTCTTCATTAGCTTCTTCCATAGCTATTCTATATGTTTCAAATTGTTTTTTAACTTTTTCAAGTTCTGATGCAAAGATAAGATCTATTAGAGGACGTAACTTGTCTTTGCAATAAAGATAATCATCGAAAGCAATGTGTAATGCAGCTAATGTTTTTGGTTTTGATTTAACCATATGTTCTCGGTCTTTTTCACCAAAGGAACGATATATATGATCTATGATTCTTTCTTCTGTTATTTCAGGTTCTATTTCTTTTAGCGTATTTGAGACAAAAATTACAAAATCATTTTCTTTTATATAAATTTTCTCTTAATTGGGGTGTCGTTTTTTTGAAAATTTCTTGTAATCTTGGTTTTAGGTCTTTCCATTCCTTTAAATTTTCATCATTTGAGATTAGTTCATTGAAAATTGTTTGTGCATTTCCTGTGAATGCAATTTTAATTTTTTTCATTTTTGCATCTTCATTCCAGCCAAATGCTTCACATTCGTTTTCGAATTGTTTTAAAAATGTTTTTATATTTTCATTAGGGGCATTTGAAAATGTTGATGGTCTTATATTGGTTATTGGTGTTTCGTTTGCCATCTTTGTCAAAATTGTTTTTAGTTTTCTTGTTAATAGGTTAGATTTTAAAATAGCTTCTTCGGGTGATCTGGATGGAGTGTGAAGATTAATTAGATCTTCTTGTGGTGTAAATGATACGTCAGAATAATTATTATCTGAACTTGCACTAGATAATTCTGGATTAAATGTAGTATCTTCGTCTATAGTGCTTAACGTAGTATTGAAAGAGGTATCTGCAATGGCTTGTATAGCTTTTATTTTTGCGAGTCTTCCTGGATTTTGGGATGGAAAGATTAAATCGTTTACGTTATCTTTTTCAAGGAGTTTATTAATTAAAGAATCTTTATGAGTATGGATATATAAACTAATTGCTAGTTGGATTTCTGGTCTATTTTTATGTTTAGGAAAAGGTGCAGAGTTAATAGTTTTCCAAAGATTGAGTAAACTACTATTTGGTAGTTCTGTGATCCAGTGATTTGGTTTGAAGGCACTAGCGTTTGGAGTTGTTTTATTTCCCCAATTTTTGTCTTGCATGGAAGTAGTAGAGTTTGAAACACTTACAGTTTTGCGTGATTGTTGCAGCACTTTGACATATTTTGACTTCGGGAATGCTGAGTAGCCGTTGCCAAATATTCGAATTTGTACTGGTAGGCCTCGAAATTTGCGACGATGGATTCGGCTGTGCGATCTTCAGTGGATTTGCCTCCAGCTGAAACTGCTTCGTTTTTTCCCGATATCAATTTTTATATATTAATTTTGCACTTTATTTTATACTTAGAAATTTTTAATTTTTTAGCACTTATTGACACCACCGTCTTTTCTGAATAATAAAAAATTTTTTATTTTTATGTTTCACTGATATTTAAAAAAAAGAAATTTAATTCATGTTTCACGATTCGTTTGTCCGTGGTTCGTGCGCCAATATTTTGTAACGGTATAATTGTTACAAAAAGTACACGACACATATATTATTTTCTTATAGTGTATATTTTAAAATGTGTACATGAAAATATGAAGTGTAATGTAATTTACAAGAGAAGATGTTGGTAAGTGATTAGGCTTATATCTAAGGGTATGGATTCGAATGAAATATACATTGGTGTTGTGGGAGATATACAATTTGATTGGTCGATATAATCTACGTAATTTAGAGTGAACCAATATAATAACATGCTTATGACATAAAATGGGTGTAGTTATAATTTTAAGAGGAATTAGGAATATTGCAGAGTTGTATTTTATATTCAAGGAATAGATGACATCATTATGTTTAGTAAGAGAATATTGTATTAGCTGGAAAAGGTGATGTCATGATGCAAGTCTTGACAAGTTTCACTGACGTCATTTTAGACAGGATGTAAGAATGAAGTTATATACAAAATGGAGATAGAGGAATAATTGTTAATAGAATACGAGATATATAATAAATAAGAAATGATATGAAATTATCATTACATATATTAGATACTGAAACTCAACTGTATAGTACTGGACCCATAAGGCTCTATAAGACCAATGTACTTTTTAATGTTAAGACATGCCGATAAAAAAGTAAGCAACCCTAGCGTACCTTCTGCATATTTTCGACGGTTTGCTTGAGTTTACCAATTTAGAATACATATGATAAGAACCTCCCTTAAATTCATATGTATAGTGTAGATAAACACAAAGCAAAGTATGTCATCGCCGTATACTGAAGGCTATAACTTGTTTCAGGACAAAAAAATTAAAATGGAGGGCTTGATATTTTTTCCCATAATTCGTTCTTCAGAAAAATACTAAAATTGTGCATAAACATCACAATGTGCAACCTCAATTTGAATAAATTTATTTGTACTTAGAGTATTGATATGGGTACTGAAAAGGGATGTCAAATTTTATGTTTTAATAATACGTCAGTCAATGAAAGTAACAACTTTCATTGTCTCATGTTATATCCGCCTCCTCAGTGTCCCTTCATATTATTAATGTTGAAGATAAAACCACAATATTATTACCTAAAAACAGAAAATTACTCATCGAGTAGTCATTTGTTTCATTTTTGGTGGCCTGATACCAAAATGTTTAATGTACGGAACAGAAGTGTACTGAATTTAAACAGTACATTTAAATCGATTTATACTTGAATATTCTGATGAAGCTCGGTCTCTTACGTTACAATTCATTGGACAATTTAGTTACTCGCCGTCTTTGTAAAAACTTTCATTGTGCCTTCTTTCAGGTGTGATCCAATCTGTAGGTTCAAAATTCATTTTATCGTCTCCACGCGAATCGTCACTAACAGTCGCAGATTTTAATAGTCCGCTGAGCAAGTACGAATATAGTTTCACAGATTTTTCACACATGGACGCAAATCTGAAAATGTTTTTGTGGGATAATATCATTCCTTTCAATGAGGATATTTTAGCTTTTATTAGAGTATGTGAATACGAAATTTTCTTATTGATCAACATCTGTCTCGTAAAGGTTACGTGATCAATTTTCTGCTTTTAGATAAACACAATAATGAAAAATACTAATACCATGGTGTTGTTTCCTGGCTTCTTAGCGCTCACCAATAAGAAATTGTATTTCATGAGAATTACTGGCGAAGAAAAAGGGTAAGTGTATTTTCATTTACTTAGCTAATATATCCGTTAGAAAAAAAAGTTTTATTCCTACTTATTGGCATTTCAGCGATCCTAGTAAGTGGTTACATAAGTACGAAACCGTTTTCATCGAAAAAGTGAAATTAATCGAGCAAATTTATTGTAAACAAGGATTCTCGATAGAATGTGTGGATCAATCATCCGTAGTTGATAACTTTACGTATTTGCTGATGCTTTACGACGTGAAGCGTACCGAAAATTTTCTGTCGTTTATCAAAGGTCCGTTATTTGTGCCGGATATTTTTGAACCAAAAACTGAAATACCATAGTAACTTATTCTTGATTTATTAATTTTTCTGTGTTTCAGAGTTAAATACCGTGCCTATACAGAAACCGGATGATTCATTCGAGGAATGGGAATTGGCCGAATTACTTGACCTTGACAAACGTCCTAGAAATTTTATTATGTCTGAAATGATAACCATTTATAAAAATAATGGTGAGTTAGATTAGAAATACTCCTTATAACAGCTTTCAAATAATTTTTACAACATGTTGGTTCAAACTTGAAAAATACTTTAATTTTTTTCTTTTTGTTTCGCTACTTTAGTTGAATTTAAAAAATTTCCTTTCTCCGGTCTTGTTATCACCAACACCGGTTTCCTGGTTGTCAAAGGTGAAGTCAACTGGTTACTTAACTACTTGGAGAGACCCCCTAAACCCGACGTCCTATTTGAGGACGATATGGAAAATCTAGTGGCTGCCGTAAGTACTTCATTTATTTTTTGTAACGAAGTTATCTCTTGCATGAGGCAATGTTTTGTAAGTGTGTCATTGATCGTGGTCCTTACAATGAAATTTTGTTCGTTGTTCTTTGTTACATTTCATTTTTTTAAATAAAAAAACAAAAAAACAAAAAAAAACTAATAGTTTTTGTTTTACCTGGACAGAAAGAAAGAAAAAATTCTGTAAGGTTGCACTTCATCGACGAAGGAAGTTCTGTTGAATATTGGTGGGAAATCAGAACTGTTAGCATCGATATGGTTCACTGTATTATCAATGCTATTAAAGAACCATGGACCGAAGTATTTGGTGTTGACCTTCCGTTCTCACAAAGTGTTCATTAAATTCATTTACCATTATTGAATTAATAATTTAATGAGAACGATTTGGAAAGATGTAGGGGTTCCTTTTAAGTTTGTTTCTAATTGAACCTTATTTTTTTCTCTTTTCATCTTTTATGTGATATTAATTAATTGAATAATTACGATTATTTTTTGTCTCATATTTTATAATGATAATAGTTTAAATGAAAAATTGTGATGTTTTATTAAATTAAACTTTTTTATTTGTTCACGAATTTAATTTACATTAGAAATCATTTTTAAGAGACAATAAAATATTATTTTGTTTTATTTATCTTCGAAATTTGTTCGCGAATGAGTGACGAGGGAATGCTGTATAAGTCTGAGTTCTAAGGAAGATGGGAGAATGGGGCTTTCCAATTTTAAACTGCTGAATTCGGCGGTTCATTCGGTTGTATTCATTGGTGCACCCACACGTAATTAGTAAATTTATGTTTGGTAACACAGACGCTTACCTCTTCTTGCCACGGACATCAATAAATTATGCTCCACGTAGCTTCCCCTTAGCAGTTAATTCGCTATTCCTCTATGATTAAGTACCATATCAACTGTTGGTAAACTTATATAACTGGTAGTAACTGTTGTACAAATGGGGCCAAGCATATAATCTGGGGAGAAATTAGATTAAACATTTAGATGCTGCTCTATTGCTAATTCTCATGCGCAAATATTGAGCGGGGGAGTGGCAAAAATTTTTTGAGGGCATTATGTTTATTTTTAGGCAAGAACGATAACTTTCCTCGATCAAGCCTGAAAATACTTTTCACAGCTATTATCTAATGGGAAAATAGGAAATGACACTACATTACTATATTTACTTGGGAACAAATCAACTAATTGGTACTAAAATTGGTTCGTATGGTCCTTTCCCTGAAACGGACCCACAATCTCGGACAAGGTTACTTCCATGCGTCTAATTCGTCCTTGTGTTAAAAGCAATTTTCGGATCAAATTTTGTAACCATTGAATAAGAATTGCGACCATGATTGAGTTAACATCAAAAATTAGCCCCTCCAACAGCCCCCAAGCATGAACTGTAAAGCCAATCGCAACCAAATTCGGAAACATGTTAGAATAGTTTTTAATCAATGTCTGCTTCACATTCTGTGGCAACTACTTGAAAATTAATTATTTTAGACCCATTAAACTTCCAAAAATGAAAAAATCACCCTACTGGACATACCGTAAAGCTAATCCACACCAAAAACAACAGGTTCTTCCCAGCCAAGATCCAAATATATGTACCAAATTTTGTGATTATCCAAAAACAATTGCGACCTGTATCACGTTTGATTTTAAAGGGATTATATAAATATAATAGACATATGAATTTCTAAAAATAGTGCCAAAATGTTCTTTATGCCATGAAACAAAAAATGTACCTACCCCCACTCTCAGGTTATTTCATAAGATCGATTTTAATGAATAAATTATCTTTGAAAACCTACTCATAAAAATTCATTTTTTATTTTTACCTATTTTCTGATCTTCAGAATTCATAAATTAAGAGGGACAATATTGTAAAAACTGACTTTAATTAAGAAATCAGATTAAAATTACCACAAATGGTTGAAAATATAGCTCTCATCTTTCCTTCTGGCGACAAAAAAGTTGTACAACTACGTCTCTTTAATTCAATGAATAAGAATCAACTCTTACAATTAACAAACTTCAAGTCTACACCGGTTGTTTTCTGATAAGCCCCACCGGCCGAAATTTAATGGCTAATACGTTTATTATACTTTTTTTTTGTCATAATTTGTACAATCTTCTGCTAAAGTTTATTCGAGGCCTATATTGATAAAAAAATCTCTTGTGAGTCATTGATGAGAGAATTTCAGAGATTCGCTTTCCCATTATAAAATGGGCGGTCATACTAGGCAGCCTCAGGGTGGCAAGATTTTAGAGCCATTATAGTAAAAAATTGGAGTTTGGAGGGCTAATCCCGCACCCAATAAAAAGGAGGGTTTTTGATTGTTATCTATTCTCGTTTTATAGTTTATTTTGTGATACATCAGTGAGTATGTTTTTTGGAGCTTTGATTTGGAATTTGATATCCATTTTTTCATTCAACCTATTCTTCGACCCCCGGAAGCTTCAAAAATGATCCAAATTTTGACTTATCATGTTTTGTGGTGTGATACACCAGCAGGTATATTTTTGGGGCACTGATTTCAAAGTTTGACTTTCATTTTTTCATTCAAATAATTTTTCGACTCTCAGGGATTTCAAAATGTGTCCAAATTTTGACTTCTCGTATTTTATTGTGTGATACCTCATCAACTATGTTTTTTGAGGCCCTGATTTCAAATTTTATATTTTCTTTTAAATATAGAATAAAAAGAAAAGAAAAATTAAAGGTTTTGAGAGTATAATTGATTTAAAATGAAAGATTACATGAACTTCGGGGTACTTCAGCAATATCTCGTAAGAAGTTTCATTTCTACATGTTCTATAACACACTCATTTTTATTTTTTTACTTTTCATTAATTGAGCCACCCATTAGCCATTTTTGTTTATTGCTAGATAATGCTTGAAAAACATGAGTACTACGAACCACAATATAGTCCTTTGAAAAATGTTATGAGAATAATGTCATTTAATTTACATTGTGGGTGCAAAAAATTTTGGAAAAGCAAATCAAAAACAATATTTTTTGGAGTTGGACTTGAAAACTTTTCCATCAAACAATGATTGAACAATCCTGAAAGTAATTTCGAAATATTAGGCTCGATTTCTTTCGATTTCTATTACATCTATTTTTTTCAACTTAAAATAAGAATGCTTTTGCAAATTGTTTCCTTACTGTGACACAATTTAGAAATAAAACAGAAAAATTCTCATTATGGAAAAATCTGCAAAAATTGGTACCTAATTTGACATAATTATATTAACCGAAAATTCAGGGTATGTTAGAGAGTTTTGTCTCGTATTTTTATCCAACTAAGTAGAATTCACAAGTCGCAAATGAAACCCAGAACCATAACTGAAGCGAAGTAAGTTACCTAAAACGACCACAAAAAATTTTAGAGTTTTAATTTTGGTTTTAACATTTTTGTTAAAGGCTTCAAAGCGGCGGTAAAAACATGTGTCTGCGTATATATTTTGGATTCGTTTGAACTTCTTAAGAAACAATTTAGTTCTTTCAACGAAATAGAGAAACGTCATTAAAAGCGAATGCGTTGCTTTTTCAAAAGAGCTTATTCTCCTCAATTTTCTTCATGTTGGTCAGGTCTTCTGTGAATAGAACGGAGTAGAGCAACTTAAAAACAAAAAAAAAAAAAAAAAGACATCATTTTATGAAAAAACCCAATTCATTGTAATGCATGTTCTTGGTTTACAATCTTGCATATAAATACAATCTCAGTTGGAGCGAAAGAAAGAAATGAAATAATAGGAAATGAAACAGCATAGGTGAAATGCGGCCACACATTTCAAGATTTACGCAAATTATTTGTACTAAAAAGTAGAATACCACCAAAACTCGCAAAAAAAAACAAGATCTTACACAATAAATATCACAGGAAAGAAACGAAAATTATGTCCCAATTTTCGTGGCATGAGAATGATTGGCTTTGAGGTGCATTATTTCGGTAAACTTCATTGGAACAGTAAGTTTAAAATTCGTCAACATGGGGGCGTTTGGCTTCGCCAGCCTGGGTAATCTCATAGTCACATAGTTGAGCTGCCTCGCCGCAAATTTTGGGGATCAAGTTACTATTGACATCTTTAAATTCTTGCATGAAAATATCGTTATGTTCGTCAACTATATCTTCGCAATGATATTTTAAACTTTTGTTAAGGTCGGCATCTTGAACTACTTCCACCTCGCCCATAATTGGATTCATTCCACCTTCTTCGGATAAAAGTGAAATCACCGTTAATTTCCCATCCTTTTTGTACGTAGCACGAACATAGTCATCCATTTTCTGACAAATATTGTCCATCAATTCAGTTAAGAATATTTCTGATCTACATAGCGGAACAACTTTTTCGGAGTAATTACCTTCATCGTCCAACCGAAAGCCACCAACGTTTATCTTTTTGTTAACATCTATTTTCGATATGTTTTTCTGCATTTCTTCAATGACTCGAGTGCAGACTAAACATTTAAGTTCTCTCACATCGGTATTGCACCGGACGTTGTACATAATACTGAAACTAAAAAAAAAGAAAAAAAAAGAGATGTTCATCGTGATTAAAATAGGTCGATGAATAACTTAACGTATCAACACCAAGTTCACCACAACTTCCACGACTAAATAAAACTAATATTACAGACAATCATGAATTCAAGACGCCCAAAATTAAAATGAATTTAGTTAATCAACGAATAATAGCAAGAGGGGCTAAAAAATTTATGGAAATTGGGAAAGGACACGTATTTTTATTCAATTGGTGCTAAACAGATATGAAAATGAACGTAACGCAACTTCCCAGTTTTGTAAATTGACGCAAAAACACCACTCACACAAACAAAAGTTCTGACTTGTTTCAATAAGCGACTGCAATCAGCCAAAGAGGATGTTCTATCGGATGTTTCCGGTTACGTTGTCCTGTCTATAGAGAGCACTTCTACAACACCTGTACTTCCAAATTGTTGTTCTTGATGTGAGGCGTACAGAACGAGGATCGAAAGAACTTGAGACTTTTTACTTTAACGACATTTTATTGCGGACTAAAATATGTTTTACAAACGAAATATGAAATGGCGAAGCAACAGCGTTATCGGTTCGAGAATAGTAGGGGAAGCACTTCGTGATGAGAGTGTACGTATGACATATATATATAATGTGTTCGTGATGATGATGAAGAAAGAGAGAAGGTGGGATTTTCATTACAACACCCCCCTGAAATTTTACCGTTTGAATTCTTTATCATGTTGTACGCTGAAATTAAACGAATTATTATTATTATTAGAAAAAAATTTTAAGTACAAAAATAATATATGCATAATGATAAAAAATAAAAAAAATTATTGACATCGTATTATTCGAACATTATTGTGGTAACTTTGAATTTTGTTGTGCTGTGCTTCGAGAGTAAAAAAAAATTAATTGATTAAAATAAATGAATAAATAAATAAATAATATGGTAACATGCATGGAATATTCAATATTAATATATGATATAAAAATGGTAGTACGCAAAAAGAATATTAATAAAGTGTAAAAATTGGTAACATGCAAAAAATATTCAAATATTATGTATATGAGATGATTCATTCATCGTATATTTCGAATGGAGAAGAAAAAAATAAAAGGAGAAAAAAATATTCACGAACATATATTACATTAAAGGAAAAGAAAAAAAATTGACAAAGGTATTTGCGATTATAAGTTCAATTATTATTATTTATGTTATTTTGTGTATTATTATCTTTGACTATATAGCTTATGGACTGCTAGAACTGATAAAATCTTGAAGCCGAACAATGCAGGCGTTACTTTTCGAAAAAGGTACTTTGTGTGAAAATTGAATTTGTATTCAGTTATATTTTCGTGACTCCTAACAATATAAGCAATGTGAGAACGATATTCTTTTAAGTTTCACTAGTGTTTGTACTTTCACTTATCACCAAAGGTCGTTTTTCGAAAAAGAACGCCTGTTAACAGTGGCTTCAGCGGTGTTCCATTTAACTCTACGTATTTCTTATCAGTTCTAGCAGTCCATTAAGCTATATAGTCAAAGATTATTATTTGTGTTCTCTATATTCTCTTCCACTTCCTCCTGACTTTCCTCAATAATTTCTTCCTCTATCTCATATTCCATCCATTCATCTTGGGAATTTATGTTCGGCATACATGCCAGTCTATTCGACTCATTTTTATAAGGACATATTTTATCTAATTCATCTTGATTTTCTATTATATTAACTGTGGATTCCGGCACGATTTCGTATTTTAAAAGATTGTAGAATAATATACGTTGCATCGCTTATTATCTTTCCTATATTGCTATTGTATTTGAACTGGCATCTAACATGTTTTACGATAAGGCAACCTTTTCGATTTATCTTAATTGTGGTCATGTAATGGGTTTTAATCTTTATTGTGTTTATTGTTGGTGGATTTTCTTTCATCATATTGTGTGGGAATATTTTGTGTATTTCTCTCACGCCTGTTTGAAAAAGTATAGGGTTTTTATTATACGAATTGTAGGGTTTATTCTTGCTCGATTTTAATGCAGTTTTCTTTGTTGTAATTTTCGAGAAATCATGTATCTACTTCTTGCAAGAATTTTCTAGTAAATTGTATTGTTAAGTACTCTTTTTGCAATAATTGAAGATTAATTTTTCAGCAACTATTTTCATGTTTCGACTTATATTTTGGACTTGGGACGACTTGTACTTTGCAGGGAAATTTTTCAACATATTATTATTTTAAAATAAACGAATTATTATTATATTATATGTATATGTTAGTGTCATTCAATATTTTGACAATTATATTTTCGAATTTTGAACGATCTAAAGATTTGGTCAAAATATCGGCCAATTGATTTTCAGAACTCACAGTTCTAAAAAATATTATTTTTTCTTCTAATGCTTCTAATATCGAGTAGCATTTAATCATTAGCGCTCTCAATTTTTTCTGACTACCCCCTGAACATATTTTTTGTGTTGAAATATTGTCCTCCATTATATCTACGATCAATTTTTCCCCAAAAATTTCATAATTCATATGATGTATGACTTTTATCGTATCTAAGGTGTCAAAAACTGCAATTATTTCTGCTGCAGTACTTGATGAGGCGTGAATAGTTTGCTTAGAGCAATTCCACTCCACCAAGTCTCCATTAGCAAATAACATAAATCCAGTTATTGACTTACCCTTTTTGAGATTATTTAGGTCTATGTTTGTTTCGTCAACTTGGGGTGCATATGAGGCATCAATATAAGCCTGTATTCCATCCCCTTCTGATTTGTATATTATATTATAATTTTTTGTTGTATTGACATACCTAAAAATTCTTTTTACGTAATTTTTGAATGTGTCATTAGAATTATTTTGAAAATGTGAGAAAAAATTGACTGGGAACAATATGTCGGGTCTTGTGGGTCTTGCTAAATATAATAGCCCTCCTATCATTGACCTATTGTAATGATAATTTCGTATCATTCATAATATTTCTCTCTTGTATATATATTTCACATATATATCAATCACCTAAAACAATTCTCATTATATTGACATCATGTAAAAAAGTCTTTACTTGCCTTTACTGACTCATTTATTCTACTTTCAATGTTTATAAACAAACATAAATACACTTTTCATAACAACTCTTTTCTATGAAACCATTCTGCAGATATTGCAAATACCCAAAATCACCATTTATGTCATTTCCTTAAACTCCTAATGGACAATATCTAAACTTGTATTGTCATAACTCTCCGATCATATCACTACCATTTCCACTCTCCAAGAAATCACCATATTCTCCTCCCAAAAAAACTCATGTAACTATGTACATTCTATCTATCTCTCTCATCTTTACCATTTATGTTAAACTTATTATTCTTACGTAACTTACAATTTCACTGTTTTATATTGTGTTTAATACAACCTTTTTCATTTACGAGTATTTAAATTATTTTGTAACCAATATTCTCGTTACAAAATATTGGTGCCCGAACATAAAAAATCCTGTGTTTTGTTTTTTCAAAGAAAAGTCTAAAAAAGTGTGAAATTTTATAAAAAATTTTGTTGAACTAATTTACAAAAAGTGTAAAAAGATTTTTTGGTGCATTTAACGTGCAGAATAAAAATAAAAAATATTTTTTCGAAAAAAATTGAAAAATTTCCGGAACCATCAAAAATCTTGCTGTCCAAGGAAACAGTTCGAAGTGCTGTCGTGCAGTTATCAACCATGTGCAGAATCCAAAACACCTGTGGAAACAAAAGAAACAACAAAATCCTGTAAGTTTGCAAAAATTAAACTCATGCACAATGAAGAGTGGGATATTCAAGTAACTCCAAACGCACCTTCGTTCAAAGCTAACCACTAGATTACATCCTTAACAAACAAAGATTTAAAAAATCTATGGTCAAATATAAATCCTCAACCCTTTCCTTCAGAAAATTCTAGACCAGAAATCCAATTAGCCATCAGTCTCTATATCCAATCTCATCCAGATCCTATAATTAACACTCTCCTTAAAAAAGATAACGTAAAAGATTTAATATCACCTTTAAAAATTAATCGTGAAGCTAAAAATAAAGCCATAAAATTAATATCAAATACCTGTGATTAAAACAACACATTTAAATTAATAAGTGAATCTAAAACAGAACCTGAAGAAGAAACAATAGAGATTAGTTCACAAGAATCTCTAATAGATTTAATATCACTTCCAAAAGATATAAATAAATCATTTAGAATACCCGGAAAAATAAAAATGGTCAACGAAACAAATTCTAATATCAGACCTTCAACATTTTCGAACACATCTTCAGAAAATATAAAAACATTCCTAAAGCAATTCGAAAACGAATGCGAAGCTTTTGGATGGACAGATGATGCCATAAAAATGAAAAAAATCAAAACTGCATTTATAGGAAATGCACAAATAATTTTTAACGAATTAATTTCAGACGATGATACGTTAATAAATTGGAAAATTTTAAAACCAAAACTAGAAGAAATTTTTAGAAAAACAAAACCTCAATTAAGAGAAAGGTTATGTAAAAGCCTATATAGAGGAGACGATGATTTTGTAGATTTTGTAATATTTGTGTCTAATACCTTAAAAGAAATAGAACCAGACATCACAGAAGAAAGAATTATAGATCACATCTATAGATCTATAGGAGAAAAAGAAAGAGAACACATAGTCAATGCAAAACCTAAAACCCTACAAGCATTACACATAGCTTTCGATGATTATCTATATTGTAAGGATAAAACAAGAATACCTGTAGATCCTATTTTCACTTCAGAATTAGAAAAAGTAAAAAAAAAATAGAAACCTACAGAATAGCGATGGAAGAAGCAAATAATGAATTACAAAATATAAAAACATCTTCAAAAAAACAAATTAATGTTGTAAAGAAGTAAGATGATGATGAAGACAATGAAGAAGAGGAAGAAAAATCCGAAGAAAAAGAAAAACCTAATATAATTGCTGAAATCAAGAAACTAACAGCAGCAATTATGACGCAAAAAAATAATTCTAACCCATCACAAAAATTTAATAATCAAGGAAATAATTTCCGAGGAAACTTCAGAGGAAGAAGTAGAGGAAGAGGATATTATAATGGAAATAATTATAATAATTATAATAATAATTATCCCTCCCAATCTCCAAACCAAAATCAAAATTACAGAGGAAATAATTTCAGAAATCAAAACAATAGATTTCAAAGAGGATATTATTGTAATAATTACAATAATTATCCTCAATATCAAAATTATAACAACCAAATTCCTATGATGTACATACCAACCCAGAATACTCAAGGTACTACACAAAACCAGAATGTTATTCAAAACCCATAGAATAACATCCCAGCTATTACTTACCCACAACAGAGCACTACCGTCCCAAAAAACGAGTAGATGCCCCAGCAACGAACCAACATCATGTTGTACGGGAAACAGGTGAACCACCACCTAAATTAATTGACAAATCGAAGATGTCAAGAAAAAGTATGAAAATACCTAAAAACCAAACATCACAATTATAGCACCAAGTGGAAAAAACAAAATCCAATGTCGTTTGTACCTACTGTGCAATGTACTAGGTATTGATACCTATGGTCTTATCGACTGTGGAGCAGAATCAACACTCATACATCAAAAACTTGTAAAAAATGTAACGTTAAAACCTACTTACGATACATTATATGCAGCAAATGAAATTCAACTCAAAATAAATGGAGTTTCAACAATTCCAATTATCTTTAAAGGACGTTCATTTCCGATCAAAGCATATATCGTAGAGGATCTAATCGAAAACATTATTATAGGTTACGATTTCCTAGAGAAATATAGGACAATCATAGATTTTTCCAATGGAAAATTTTCAATTCCATGTGAAGATAAAACCATATCAATATCAATTCCAAAAAAATCATCAATTAATAGACCAGAATAAGAACAAGTAACATTAATACGTGCCAATACAGATTATATTATAAATCCTTATGAGAAGATATATCTACAAACCTTACCTCCATTTGCAGAAATTTTAACAAATGAAAAATTTATTAATAAAACAAAGTTAATTATTAAAAATGAGGAAGTTTTAAAAGTATATAACCCTACGTCTAACACAAAAAGGATACGTAAAAATCAAGTATTAGGAACGTTAAGATATGTAGTTAACGAAATTCCCAAAAAACAAAAAATATGTTTCACACACACAAAACTTTGTAACCCAGAAGGAATAGAAATAAAAATTTCGAAGAACATAACTCCAGAACAAAACTCTAAAGTAATAGAGAAATTACAAAGATATATTCACCCATTCTACAAAAAATTGATCATTAGCCAAAGTACCACCAGTACATATAAATCTAAAAGACGATAAACCTGTGGTACGAAGAAATTACAAAATGGCATATAAAGAAAGAATGGAATGGCTGAAAAAAATCGAAGAATTAGAAAAAGCAGGAGTATTAAAAAGACAACCATCTACCTATGAATCACCCATGTTCCTTAAAAGGAAACCCGGCGGTTCATACAGACCATTAGTAGACTACAGAGCAGTTAATGGAAAAATAAAAAAAGACAGAACTAGAGTACCTAGAATAGACTCTATATGGCCACACCTACGAAGCAAAACATATTTCTCTATTATAGATTTAAATTCAGGATACTTTCAACTACCACTTGACGAAGAATCCAAACCAATAACAGGAATCAACATCGAAGTAGTAGGATATGTATTTAATTGCATGCCTCAAGGACTTAGCTTAAGCCTTTCAGTCTTCCAAAAAGCAATGGTAGACATATTTTACGATATCCTATGCAAAATGTCATAGTGTACATAGATGACATTTGTGTATTCGGAGAAACTTTCAAAGAATGTTCAGAAAATACAGAAGAAATCTTGAAAAGATTAAAAAAATACAATTTTCGAGTAAAAACTAAGAAAAGCTATTTCTTAGAAAACTCGATAGAACTTTTAGGACATAAAATAGGTCATGGAAAATTAGAACCTTTAGCAAAAAACATAGAAGCTGTAAAAAACATAAGACCACCAAGAACACTCAAAGAAGTATGAAGATTTATAGGAATGTGTGGATACAACAGAAAAATGATACCACATTTCACAAAACAAATGCTACCCACCATGAAAATCTTAGAAGGAAAAGACAGTAAGTCTAACGAAAAAATAGACTGGAAAGAAGAATACCAAAAATGTTTTGATACAATGAAAAACATATTACTATCAAAACCAGTTCTCCAAATTAACAACCCAGAAGCATCAACATTTCTAGAAGTTGACGCATCCAAAGAAGCTGTAGGAGCAGTTTGTCGTCAAATAGACCCTACAACTGGAAAAAAATACACAATAGGATATTTTACAGAAAAATTAAAACAATGTCAACAACATTTATGCTCATTTGACTTAGAAATGATTGCCATAACAAAATCATGTCAACATTTCAGAGATTTCCTACTAGGAACAGACTTTATCATCTACACAGACCATCAACCTTTAACCTACCAACATAGGATGAAAACACCATCACCACGTCTATCAAGACTCATATCAAAATTAGGAGAATTCACATTCGATATTAAGCATATATCAGGAAAAGAGAACGTAATGGCAGACATTTTGTCTAGACCATTCAAAAAGGATAACAATTCCTTACGTTTCGAATCAGGACAATTTTTAATAGAACAAAAAGAAGAAGACAAAAATGTTAATGTCATAACAAGATCATCTGCTACAAAAAAAGAACCTATCAAAATTAAAATTTTGAAAAAGAAGAAAAAAGAAGAAATTCCAAAAAGTAAAGAAGAAAATTTAAAACAAAGACAAGTCTATAAATTTTTTGTAAAAGACTTTATTTTCGATAGACAACTATTAAAGCAGATAGAAAGACATGCATATAAATATTATCTAGGAAAGGACGATATTATTTACAAGAAAAAATCAAAACATAGTAATCCATATCAGGATGTACCTGTTATACCTGATGCATTAACTCATAGCATTTTGAAAGAAATGAATGATGATCCCATCAACAAAGGACATTTCGGAAGACAAAAAACTTTGGAAAAAATCAAATCAAGATATTTTATGCTTAACATAGTAAAAAAAGTCAATGACTATATCAACTCATGTCACGAATGTCAAATGAACCAACGAAACCCGAAAGAAATAGGAATGATGAAACCAATTCCTATCAAGGAATTCGATCCATTTTCCCACATCAAAATAGATTTTGTAGAAAAATTTGACAACGACTACGAAAAAAGATATATCATTGTAGGAGTAGACAGATGCACAAACTTTTGCATTGTAGAACCTGTGAGACATCCTAACGCTCAAAGTGTCATCAAATTTATTAAAAAAATTATGACGACACACGGAAAACCTAAAATAATATCGTGTGACAATGGCACACATTTTAGGAATGACCTCGTACATAATTTGTGCAAAGAAAATAACATCAAAATAATACACTCATCAGCATATAGTCCACAAACACAAGGACTAGTTGAATGAACTAATTGCATAATAAAAAAATTCTTAACAAAGTATAATCCAAAAACAGAAGAAGAATGGATTGACACACTCTTCAATGTCGTGTATGCGTATAATACATCACCCATACACTACCTCAACAATGTCTCTCCATATTTCTTTCTTCACGGATATAATCCACGAACAACGATAGAAAACAAATATGCGATACCAACAACAAAGCCAATGACCAAACGTCAAAACGTTCTAGATAATTTGCAGACTACGAAAAATAATATTGCAGAATTAAAACAGAAAGCAGCAGATATAAATTCCCGCAACTACAACAAAAAACAAAGTAGTTTGAGAATTTAAAACTAATGACCTAGTTTTAATTAGACAAAGTAAAAAAGAACAAATTCAAGTTCAAAGGACCATTCAGGATAATGAAGAAAAATTCAGATCTTAACTATACAATACAGTATACGAACAAAAATCTACCACCGACAGAAGAAAATCTTCATGTCAGAAGATTAATTCCCTACTACCAAAGACAAGACAATACCAACGAAGATATTATCCCTCCAGAAATTAAAATACATTCCAAACTTGAAGATATTAAAATTCCCGAGGATAAAAAATCTTACGAAAAACCTACATTAGAAGACGTATCAGAAGAAGAAAATAACGAAGGTGCAAAATCTGATATAGAAAAAGCCATGAAACGTAAACCAGGTAGACCTAGAAAAAACCCCATAGGCTAAAAAATCTTTACGTTTATGTTATCCATATATATACCTTAACCCCTGCATATATTCTATCCATATTTTACCCATGTACATATACATATTTTATCCACGTACATATTTCTATACATATTATCATTATACTCACTCCAAAATATTTTACCTTGTGAAAACATAAATTATCCTTCCAATCCTCATACAACACATCGAGAATATGCAAAATTCAAAAAACTCCAATCACACAGAACATATCTTCAACCATCAACATCCAATTATCTCAAACCAAGGGAAACAAATACGAAAGGAACATCGATTAAATTTAAGAAAAAAGGGCATATAAAAATTATACATGAAGAATTATGAAAATTAAATGTTAATAAAAAGTGCGCACACATGTCAAATAAAATGAAGAAAATTAAATTTATCAAATTGTGAATAAGGAAAAAATTATATTCTAAGATGTTAATTAATAATTAATAATTTTACTCACCAACTATTTTCACTGAAGTTCGAAATTCAAACATTCTTGTATGGACGACAATCTCCACGTCTGGCCATCGAGGACTTCAACGGACGTATAGGAATGAATATTCTGCCACGATTTTCAGAGTCTTCTCTCGAAGCATCCCAATCTCTTCCAGAAAACACATAAGACAGAGACGGAATAGGCACAGGAGTAGCCCTCCTAGTTAGAACATTCCCAGGAGAAACTCTCCTTGTTTTATCATCCTGGATTCGCTTTCTTAAATTTTTGACCCATCTAGCAAATTCTTCATCTTTCTCCCTGCTAGTTTCTTCAGTGTCGGAAGTCGGATACATTTCAGGAGTTGTGGCACGATTCAAGGATTTGTTTGCGCAAGCAACAACCTTAACGATGCTGGCATTTGTCGAATGTTGTTCAGTACGCATTGCCTCACCACACGTATTCAGCGTATCAACGCGAGTTAACTCAACTCCAGGGTTGTCCCTCACAGAAGAAGAAATTCCATTTGCCAACAATGCCTTCGGACTAGTTGAAAGTATTTTGTCACAAGGATCCTTCTTCATATTCGAGACATCCACCTGAATAGACTTATTATCCTTCTCACATCTAGTGATAGGAACATAGTCTACATCCCTGTAATGTAGAGCATTTAACTCCTCTTTCAATTGTGTAGCCCCTGTGAACACATAAGGATATCTGGTATATACATATGGTATAACTACCCGCTCACATATTTTGGCAAGACCAATCATATAACCAGGTTGCAATATTCATTTGAATATTACGAAGTTGGAAGCAGGTGTTATCTCCACTGTTGATCCCCATTTTTCCTTAATGTACTCAGGTAACCGATGGAGATTCCCATCTCAAGTCATGTGAATAACATCCACGTGTCGCAGATGTAGGAACCGACACTCCACAATCTCGTTAGTCTCATGCTGTATCATCATCAATGAAGCTAACACCCCTGTCAAAAAAGACAGAGGAACAGCACACTCAGGAGTTAGCTCCTCTGCTTTGGATAAAGCAAACGAGCCACCAATTTTTAACTCTACCCCATTAGGAATGTATGGAGCAAGCGACGACAACAAACCACAGACAAACACCACAGCCTCATCGCACACTGTAAGATCGCAGAGATGCATCCATCTGATTGAACGAAAGTTCACATGATCAGTATGACCCCACCTCATCTTCTGGCTCTCTTGCCATGAAGGTTGGTTCGGATGAGTGACGTAATTCACCATCGTCCAAACCTGTCTGTGTATTACAGACAAGGCTCGACGATAGCAACGACACCCTATCCAAGCTGATATCAGATCAAGTGTTACATTATCAAACGTAACAGTCTCATCAGCGAGTGCAACACCACCTCTCGGAAAAATACGACTATCCAAAACACTTCTAGCACCCCTCATCTCAACAAGGTCTTGAACCTTTTCGTCGAATGATTTTTCAGGATATCTACATTCAGTTTTAGATCGCATTTTTCCTCTCGAATCCAAACGCAATTTCTTTAAACCCTTTTGGATTGACTCCATTTTTCGAATATGCTCGTAACGACTTACCACGTCTGTAAACTGTATTTCAGACTTACACAACCCAACAGGTTTCATAAACAAAAAGCGAATTACGCACAAAAATCGAAAAGAAAAAAAATAAATTTTATCAAAAATTTTCCAACCGCAACACGAGAAAATAAAAATTGCAAAAAAAATAAAAAATTATTTTGCTTTAAGTTTTCTTTTTGAAAGAAGATTCGACGATTTCACAAATATATTTTCTCTCGAGAAAAAACACGAAAATAATATTCGTTAAATCCACAAAACACACGAACAAGAATACACCAACAAAGCACACGAAAATCTCGAAAAATTATTTCAACTAAGACACGAAACAAAAGCTGAAGATGAACTGAATTATTAGTTCAATTCCATATCATTAAATATCCATACGATATTCCCCTTTTCACAATTAGATCACACATGATCAAATTAGTGACATCACCCTAAATCAGCAATACGTGACTTTTTCAAATTTTGGTATAGACCATCGAACATAATTCCTATAATTTAATTATGGTACTTTAATTTCTGCAAACCGTTCACATCTTGCAATTTTTGTATGTTGCAGATACCGTTTCTTTTCAATACTTTTTACTCTTCTATCAATTCAACTATCAATCAGCATAAAAGCAAATAGACCCGTTAAAACGTCTATTACCGCTTCAACAGGAGCCTATTTCGAAGAATACGAACATATTCGCATATATCAGCAAACCATACCAATTCTGTATATGGTACAATTGAACCTAACAGATTCAGCAGAATTCATACGAACGCATATTTATACTAAATACAAAGACAATTGCAATTGGGACGAATTAAAATGCCGTCTACACAGAATCTCAAAAAGATATAGTATCTTATTCGAATCTCTCATCGAATCAAATCTTGCACTGATACAAGATTTTTACCCCAAACCAAACCATTTACACAGTAAAAGAGAAACTGTCGTGACGAAAGTCAGAGACATTTTCGGAGATCTTCTCTCCATATGCTGTAGAGTATTAACCTACAGAGATGGACAATCACTCTTAGACAACGAACATTCCCTCAAATCCCAATATGATATTCTCAAATCAGCAGTATTAGAAGATCATTCAACACTACTTAACATCACCGAAAATTTAAAATCCTTCACAGAAAACTTTCAATATTTTTACGACGATTTCTTTCATGCAAAGAAATATCTAGAAAATACTCTAAGTCAATTCAACGAAGAAAATTATATTATTGGTGAAGTTACCAACTACGAAAATTCAGTACGAATGTACTATAATTCTTATCTTCAACATTCCATGAAGATAAGCTACGTGCTTAATGCATGTAAAGATCACAACTTACCATCCTCAATTGTATCAATTGATACACTTCAAGAAGATCTACGTAAACTCAAACCCCTTTTGTTGAAAAACAACATGGAATTTACCATTCCCGAACACGATTATCTCAACTATTATCATCTAGATCTTATCAATTGTCATGTTCACAATGATAATCTAGAAATTGAACTTAAAGTTCCCGTCAAACAACTTAATGCTATTTTTTCAGCATATAAATTCATTCCCCTAACCTTCAGATCTCACGATGACAATCTATGCTCATGGGATCAAGAACCTTCTATTATTATCCATAATTCAGAAGATAATTCAGTACGATATATTTCAGGAACAGATTTACATTACTGTAACCCAGAAAAACCCCTATGCTATCTCCCAGATAACAGAGGTTCAGATAAAGTTTCTTCATGTGCTAAAACCTTATTCCTTAAAAAACCCTATGAAGAACTTATAAAATCATGTATTTTCAAATGCGAAACAAATAATGAGAAAATCTTAGTCCACCAATTTTCCCAAAATAAATTTGCCATCACTAATCACAATTCACTTTCTACGTATGATATAGTTTCAAATGAACTTAATATTATAAATATCGACAATAATCTTCCAGGAACCATCCTATTGACAATACCCTGTCACATCAAAGTCTTAAATAAAGACACCAACGGATATTCAGAGGTTATCATCCCTCCAGGATTTCCTTGCCCCCTGAATATGTCCAATGATGTAACCATTGAACATCATATTCCTTTATTATGGACAAAATACGACGTAATCGTAGATTCCAACATTAGAAATACTATAGCATTACCAAGCATCAATGCTTATAACCCCAACTGGACCATATATGTTCCACACTACTCACCTATAACCCCAACCAACGAACTCCAATATAAACTCGATAATTTAGAAATAAAATATCATAAATTCAGTGAGAACAGTTCTTTAACTTTAATCCGACTATTTGTATTAATATGGTTAAGTTTAAATACTATTATAATAATAATTTTATCATATCTATTTTTCAATTATATTAAACAACCAATACAAAGTCAACATGTAACTCAGTTACTAAATGAATTAACAAGCCCTATAAAAACAAAAGCTCAAAGCTTAGATGAAGAAATTGTAATCAAATGAAGAAAAAGAATAATGTCAAATTTATATATATATATTGTCAATCAATATTTATATTATGAAAAACATTTATACATCGATACAAACGTGTTATTTCTAAAACTTGGAAATTTAATGAATATCATGTATTTTATGTTATTTACGAAATTTTATGAATTTTATATATTTGTATATTTACTATGTTCCGTATTCCCATATCCTTCCAATTTTACTTTCATTTCATTCAAATTCATGTTTTATCTAAAACAATGAATTTCAAAATACCCTAGCATTATTATGTAATGATAATTTCGTATCATTCATAATATTTCTCTCTTATTGTGGAATACCTTGTCGTGAGAGATATTCTCAACAGAAGGAAATTCAACAGAATTTAAGCGTGCTCAGCCACTTTGTACACAAGTACGGGTAAGCCAAAACCAAGGCGAACACTGGCAATTTTAGAGCCGGTTCTGAGAGTTTATATACTGGTTTTAGCACAAGCACCCAGACACACTTATGTACATATACGTATGTAGGTGTGTAGTAGAATTCACGTCATTTCTTATTCATTGCTGAAGCAACTGATAAGAAATGACATAATGAGTTCGTGTACCGGTCCGAGACATTACCGAGATCTTTATCTATCGTTTTGTCATTGGCCAAACTTTGCATCTTACTTGCCTGTGTGTGCAAGTAAGAGCATATGAACAAACAATGTATTTTATATATTGTTGAATATAATAAGCCGATAAGGAATGGCGTGTGTACGAGATCTATAGTCCCCACAGCTACTCCCCCCCAGTTTTTGCGCTGCAAAAATGATCCAAAATGCGCAAGGCCTGGGGGACTTATCGAGTCTACTGCTTCCTCATTATCATCTATTTTTATTAGAGGTTAGGGGATGTTATGTCCATGATCAATTATTCTTCTATACAATCTAATTCAGTTTTCTATGCAAGAAGTTGGTGAGCATTTGGGTTCTCCTCAGCCTTTTGCATGTTATTCGAATTGGATGTGTCGAAGAAGTTTTGTTTCGGCAGCGACATTAGAATAGATTGTTGAGGAAAAGGAACCAAAAATATTTCAGAAAACACGTCCAAGATCTCTGGCTGTTCTGAAGTTGGTGATTTTACTTCAGTCATGTTTTATTATTTTCGTACCTTTTTATCGACATGTAGAGGGGATAGCGCTTAAAATTCTCGGTCGTATGCAAGTTTTCTGGTTAAGTTCTGATCAGTTTAAGCAAAGTTATGCCTGAAATAAACTCAGTGAATATAATTTTCAAAATTTTATTACAAAGGAATCTCCGCTTGTGACGTCACAACGTTGAGATTATCTTTGTGTTTAACGGTAAACGCACGTTGCAATGTTTTGTTTCCGTATTGCACGTGGATTTGTTTATTCCTGTCATTTTCTTTTTGTTGGCATTCCTCATTCGCTTATCTCCGGAGTTTCTTTTGTCTCGCGGAATTCCGATTTTCCTCGCATATTTTTTAGCGGGTTTTAACTTACGTAGCGGATATTACTTTTTTGGGAGTAAATTTTATTTTCTTCGCATTAACCTCTCAGACATGCGAGAAGGGCTGGAATTTTTATGTTTTTTACTGCCAGGGGGCCTGCCTCTTTTACGTGGACATAAGGGGGCCTCAGGATCGAATGTTTTGGTGGTAACATCGTCCGAAAATCTTACCGACTTTTTCAATGTTTTCTTTTGTGAATTATTTATTTCACATTTTTCGACAGGTTCTTCCGATTTTGTTTCGGAATCTGTCTGAATATTTTCTATGTTTTCCTTCTGCAACTTTTTATTCTTTTGTCGTCACTTACCATGTATGCAGGCTTCAATCTGTCGATTGAAATTGTTCGAGGTTCGCCTGCAATGAGTATCACAAAGTTTTTCTCATCTCATGATACTACTTTGTAAGGACCGGCGTATGGTTTCTCCAGCCCAGATCTCATTTTTTTGTCTCTAACAAATACATGTGAAATATTGGCCAAGTGTTTCGAGATGTAAATCTTGGGCTGGCCATGGCGAGCTGCCTGTTTTAGGAAATTATTGGCATCATTTCTTATATTTTGTACCATGATTTCGGGGCTAACTTCCTTCGATTCTGTGAAGAAGTCCCCTGGGAGGCGTAGCTCTTTGCCAAACGCTAATTGTGCTGCAGAGTGACCTGTATCGGTTTGTAGGGCAGATCAAAGGCCTAAGAGGATTGTAGGAAGTACATCTACCCATCTCTTGGTGTCATGTGACATGATGGAGGCTTTGAGGGCTCTATGCCATCTCTCGATTTTGCCATGGGCTTGAGGATGGTAAGCTGTGGTATGACTGTGTTGAACACCAAGCTTATTGGACAGCTCTTTAAAGAGCGAGCTCTCGAATTGGCGACCTTGGTCCCTAATTATGACTTCTGGAACGCCATACCTCGCAATCCAGGTATTGTATAACCTTGCAGCTATTGTGGGAGCTGACATCTCGTGTAGAGGGATTGCTTCTGGCCATCGTGTTGCCCTGTCTATTATCGTCAACAGGTATCTGTGTCCTTGAGATGGTGGCAATGGGCCTACCAAGTCCATATGTACAGTTTTAAACCGCTCTGTTTGTTTGAAGGATTTGAGGGGCGAGCGAGTGTGTCTTCCTACTTTGGATTCTTGACAGTTCAGGCAACTGCGAGCCCATTTGTTGCAGTCAGACTTCATTCGTTGCCATACAAACCTTGCCAAAATCATATTAGCACTACATTTTGGCCCAGCATGTGACAGATTATGTACACTGTTGAAAGCCAACCTGCGATATTTTACCGGTAGAAATGGCCTATTCTTACCTGTACTGATGTCACATGTTAATAAAACATCAGTACCGGGAATTTTTCGCTGTCTCAATTTGAGAGTAGTATCATCGTTGGATAACAACTCTTGCAATTCTGCATCCTTAAGCTGTGCTTTAGCTATTTCAGCATAAGGCAATTGTCCAGGAGCCGAGATAGCTTCGATTCTACTCAAGGCATCAGCTGGAGTGTTAAGTTCTCCACTTATATACTGGATGTCTGTAGTCAATTGACCAATATAGTCTAATTGTCGCGCTCTTCTGGGCAATGCCGGTTCTGATTTTTGTGTGAAGGCATACGTTAGGGGTTTATGGTCAGTATACACAGAAAAACATCTACCCTCTAATTGGTGCCTGAAATGCTTCAACGCAGCAAAAATTCCGAGCAATTCCCTATCATATGTGCTATAGTTCTTTTCTGTTTTTGAGCTAGCGGTAATTTCTTGTTGTCTTTATCCAATTGGTACAGGGTTTCACCAATAGCAAAATCTGATGCATCGGTACTCACGCATAATGGCAGACTTTTGTCTGGATGAGTCAATAGAGTTGCATTTGCCAGTATATCTTTGATTTTCTCAAAGGCCTGTTCGGCTTCTTCATTCCATTCGAGTGGAGTCTTATCTTTCTTTTTACTTGTCTTAATTAGTGCAAACAGCTTACTATGTTTGGCTGCTGCATTCTTCATGCAACGTCTATAGAAGTTCACCATCCCTAAGAAACACCTCGAACTCAATAACATACTGGAACAAACACACGACGTAAAATGCGGTCCAACGTGTTAGACAGAGACAGAAATAGACTGGTGATGTTTCTCTCTTTGTTTATAAGCTTCTATGCATATGTTTGTATGATTGTATCTTGTTTTTGGTTTTTTTTACCCTTATAACCACATTTTTGTATTTTTTTTTAAGGACAGAAATTGAAGAAAACGCAAATAAATATACAATCGAACATTTATCTTTTTTCATTTTCATAAATTCGAGAGGAATGAATGATTTGGGATATGAATCTCACCTAAATTCTATAAAATCTGAGTTATCGAACGTAATAACGAGACAACCGTTATTCACAGAGAGCTGAAATTTTTATGACATATTTTAGTATGTTTGTTGAAGATTGTGTGAAAATTTCAGCTCAATTGTACGTTTCAAAGTCGAGATATTGCTGAAATTACGCAAATTTCCAACTAGATTGAATCCTTATCACATGAATTACTCCTGAACAGAATTTCAGTGATACTTCAAAAAGCAAATGGAAAATCAAGTTGAAATTTTATTGATACATATTGATGTACATTAGTTGTCAATATTCTGAGAAGATTTGGCTGAAATTTTACATTTTATTTACAAGATATCGCTAAAATTCCAGATTGAGTGATTCATGTGATAAGGATTAAATCTAGTTGGGGATTTGCGTAATTTCAGCAATATCTCGACTTTGAAAGGTACAACTGAGCTGAAATTTTCACACAATCTTTAACAAACATACTAAAATATGTCATAAAAATTTCAGCTCTCTGCGAATAACGGTTGTCTTGTAATTACATTCGATAACTCAGATTGTATGAAATTTAGTTGGGATTCATATCCAAAATTATGCATTCCTCTCGAATTTATGAAAATGAAAAAAAGGTAAATGTTCGATTGTAAATTTATTTGCGTTTTCTTCAATTTCTGTCCTCAAAAAAAAATACAAAAATGTGGTTATAAGGGTCAAAAAAACCAAAAACAAGATACAATCATACAAACATATGCATAGAAGCTGATAAACAAAGAGAGAAACATCGCCAGCCTCATTCTCTCTCTTTCTAACACAGTGGCTCGCAAATATAACATTGCCTTTATCTCCTGTGTTCGTTCCAGTAGGTTATTGAGTTCGATGATTAAACGTGAGCTTATAATTCTCACATATTTGTTGTGGTAACACTGGCTCGATACTTTTTGTAATATGTGATTTTTATATTTGTAACACAACTGTAATATTATATTTTTGTGAACCTCTTGTCGCTCATGAAACGTTGTTGAGTTAACATCTCCTCCATCTTAAATGGAAATACATTTTTGTGAAATGAATATTTTGTGTTCTTATTTATGTGTTTGTAAAGTGTGTGTCTAGTCTTCGTTCAATGTCTACGATCAGTTAAAGTCATTTGTCAGTAATTTCACGTAAATTGGTCTGTTGATACTTTGAAATTATTCACAGGTTATGGGCCCAGTCATCTGGTTGTCAACGTGGCCGCTATTGTCATAGTTCTGCAATGTTGTGCTGTTGAATCCTGATTGCTTCATCCAAGTAGTTACCATGTTTGTTAATTTATTTTTTGCTGTTTAATATGTTCGCTTCACGTCATTCCTGTGATTTCAATCGTTTTGATTCGTTGGACAGCGTATCTGAAAGTTGATGAAAATAGCTGTTTGCTGTGCAACCGATTGTCAGCTCCTGTTATCAAAATAGATGTAAAGAAGGTAAATTGCATAGAACCATTTAATGGGCATAATGGCAGAACATGGAAGTTTCGGATGGAGCTGCTACTAGCGAAGGACTTATTGGGTAATTTAATAACTGATACTTTGCCGACTGTTCGAAATAGGGGTGATACTTGGTCAAAAGAGAATGCTAAGGTGATGTTCCTGATTGCTAATAATGTGACTGACGAATATGTGGAGGTGATCCAGACATATACGACGACGAAGGAAATGTTCCAGGCACTGACTGATTTAATTGACAATGGAAATGACCAGACACTGATGGACTTACGAGGAGATTTATATGCCAAACGGTATGTTTTTGGTGCTGATTTGCAGAAGTATTTGCTTGATTTTTGTGCTCGATGTTGTTGCTTGACTGAATTGGGAGACCTGACCACTACGAAGCAGTTTATTTTTGTGTTGCTGAGATCGTTGCCTACAGAATTTTGTCTGATAAAAGTCGTTGTGGAAGATGCAGAAGTCATCACCTGGGATACTGTGTTCATGAAGCTGATCAACTTCCAGCATGAACTATCTTTAGATAGTAAATTGACAGTTGGAGGTAATTCTCATAACTCTGTGTCACAAAAACCTTTATCAGTACCCGTTGCTGGTGAAGAGAATCTCTTTTTTGGCAACCATAACTATGTCTCACAAAATTCCGGTAATAATAGTTATCGTTTTAATCATGTTCGGTTTCATAGTCGAAGCAATAATCGTGGTTTCAATCGAGGAAGAGTAAATACTAATAATTATTCGAATTTGTCTTCCAATAATGAAAGTCAAAATTTTAATAATAATAATCACGATCTAGGTACTTTTAATAATAGTAATAATGGCAATAATAGTAATGGCAATAATTGAAATTTTAATGGTAATTCAGGTCAGTCTAACGTAAAATGTCCTTACTGCAATAAAATTGAGCATATAGCTCGTAATTGCTTTGCCAAAAATGGAAATAATAATCACAGTAATAGTAATAATAATAATAGTAATCGATCTAATGATCACAATAATAGTAATAATAATAGGAATTCTACACAAATGTGTAAGGATAATAATAATAATGACGATTGCTCTGAAGTGGGCTATAGTTTCACAGTTATGAATAATAATGACAAAATTAGTGACTCTGATAGTATTAAAAATGAAAAGTTAGGTCCTCAAACCACTTTTGTTGTCAACAGTGGATGCACAATTCATATAATTAATGATATTAATTTGTTTAGTGAGTATATTGACCTAATTAAACCATACAATATTTGTGTAGCTAAAAAGGGTGTTTCCCTTTCCGTTACATCTGTTGGTACAGTGAAGGTAAAAATTTTGGACAAAACTGTAATCGAACTTAAAAATGTAAGGTATACTCAGGAGTTGCCATAGAATCTACTTTTGGTAAAGTGGATGAGCAAGTCTGGTTTTGATACTCTTTTTAGAGAGGAATCTGTTGAGATCATCCAAAGCTGCAGTGGTAAAATTGTGACTACTGTAATTAGCGTAGACTCAGATTTATATACGATTGATTTTTTTTAAACACCAAATCAGTCATGCAATCTGACGTTGGAGGATGACTCAAGTCCACTGACTGTGTGGCACAAACATCTTGCTCATCTGAATATTAATGATGTTAAGTTGCTGTCAAACAGGGGTTTGATACCAAAGGTTGATTCTAACTGCAGATTGCTGTGTGAACCCTGTGTTATGGGAAAACAAAGAAGAAAACCTTTTTTGAGACACGATAAAAAAACAAAAAAGCCTCTTGAGTTGGTGCATACTGATCTTTGTGGTCCTATTAACCCTCCATCATATAAGGGAATGAAATATTTTATGACCTTTATTGACGATTACTCCAATTTTTGTTGTGTGTACCTTCTGACGAGTAAAACGGAAGCATTTATGAAATTTAGGGAATATCACAAAATGGTCTCAAATAAATTTGGGTATAATGTAAAAAGACTTAGATGTGATCGTGGAACTGAATACAAGAATACTGCCTTTCAGTCATATTGTACTGAGAAGGGAATTATTTTTGAACCCACAGTTGTTGGCTGTCCCCAACAAAATGGGAAGGCTGAGAGGATGAACAGGACATTCTGTGAAAGAGCAAGGACGATGTTATTTGAGAGTTGCCTCGATAAAATCTATTGGACAGAAGCCATATTGTGCTCTGTCTATATAGTAAATAGGTGTCCTACTAATAAGGACTTTGTGCCTTTTGAGATGTGGTATAATGAAATTATGATTACACAAAATTAAGGACTTTTTGGTGCAACGCATATATGTTGTCATTCAAACACGATTATAATAAATTTAAATCTAAAAGTGAAAAATTTGTAATGGTGGGATATTCTTCTTGTGGATACAAGTTATTAGATATCAATGCAAAGGAAGTACGTCTGTCACGTAATGTTGAATTTTTTGAAAATAAAATAGGTAATAATAATAAATACACGAAAGAAGATGATATATTTAAAGAAGTAACAGAATTTAACCTAGAAAATATAGAAGTAGATGGTGATTTAAATTTGGATTGTCTACCAGAGGAGGCGACTGACAGTGATGATATTGCTAGTTATATATATATGTTGCTGAGGATGGTATCCCTTTGACGTTTGAGGAGGCGAGTACTGCACCTGACATTATTATGTGGAAGGAGGCTATTTCTGATGAAATAAATGCTCTGAATTCCAATCAGACTTGGGAGGTGACCAAACATCCAAAGGGCACCCCTACCATCACTTGTCATTGGTTATTTAATGAAAAATATGATGTTAATAATAAGTCCTGTATAAGGCTAGACTAGTTGCCAGAGGATGTCAACAGAAGAAAGGCTTCCATTTTAATGAAGTTTATGTGCCAGTGGCGAAACTTTCGACTGTCAGAACTCTGTTAGCAATTAGCAATAAATTAAAATTTTATATGGAACAGGTAGATATATGTAGTGCCTTTCTGAATGGTATCTTGTCTGAGGATGTATATCTTGTGATACCTGAAAGTATAGAAACACGAATAGATGAAATAATGTACTAAAATTAAATAGGTCAATCTATGGATTGAAACAATTTCCCAAGGTATGGAACAAATTGTTCAATGAATTCCTTGTATCTCTTGGCTTTGGACAGAGTAGGGCTGATGACTGTCTATATATATTTAAAAATAAAAATTCCATTGCATACTTACTCATGTACGTTGATGGCCTAATAATTAGCTCTAACAATGAAACTTTAATAACATATTTTAAACAACAGATAAATAAAAGATTTAAATGTAAAGATTTAGGTAAAATTAACAAATATTTAGGACTGAACATTAATCACAATCGTGACGAAAGCATATTGGAAATTGAACATCTGACTCTAACTGAGACTGTTGCAAAACATTTTGGTGTCAAAATTTGTGCATCTACCTACACACCCATCAATCCAAAACTCCAATTGGACAGGGATCTGAATGCGTGTGACAAGGTATTGAATAATGACTACCAACAGCTCATGGGATGTCTCATGTATTTAATGCTAGGATCATGGTTTGATATTTGCTTTGCAATATCGTATTTTAGTCAATTCTCCAGCTACGCCACTGATGAACATTATAAATATTTACTTAGGGTTCTTAAATATTTAGTAACCACAAAAGACAGGAAATTAACATATGAAAATGAACATATTAATAAAAACATTTTAGAAACATATTCTGATGCCGATTGGGGCAATTGTGTAACCACTAGAAGGTCAATCTCGGGTTATTGTGTCTTTGTTTATGGCTCACTGGTGTCCTGGTCCAGCAAAAAGCAGCCAACTGTAGCGTTGTCGAGTACTGAGAGTGAGCTAATTGCCATATGTAAAGCAACTACAGAATCGATCTGGTTTAAATATTTGTTAATTGATTTTTGCATCCAAATAAATGAAAAAGGCAAGAGGATTTAAAGATAGGACTGAGTATGATATCACTGAAACTCATGGTTCTGTAGCATCCATTAGCACAATTAAATGGTTATTATCTATTGTAAACAAAGAAAAATTAATACTCCTTCAGTATGACATAAAAACTGCATATTTAAATTCACCCATAATTAAGCCAATTTTTGTAAGAAAACCGGAGGGAGTCAATATAAATACGAACCAAGTACTAGAATTAAAAAAATCTATTTATGGACTGAAAACTTCAAGTAAGTCGTGGTATGACTTACTGGACACAAAGTTTAAGGAAATGGGTTTCATACGAACAAAAGCAGATAGATGCTTATATAAAATAAATAATATTGATGAAAGAATTTATTTCCTAAGTTATGTAGATGACATACTAATAGCTTCGAATTCACAAATGTTAATCACAAAAATAAATGAAGAACTACAAAAGGCATTTACTATAACAATAATTAATGATCCAAGATTTTTTGTAGGTTTAGAAATTAAAAGAGATTTCGAAAATAATATAATAATCACAATATAAACATATAGATAAAATGATTAAGAAATTTGGTATTTCTGAAATGAAGAATACCAATATGCCAATGGAGACGGGGCTGAAAATTGACAAAATATAAAATGGGCGAGATGACACGGAATACAGGTCGATGATAGGAGGGTTATTATATTTAGCCAGACTAACTGGACTAGATATACTATTCCCAGTGAATTTCTTTTCCCATTTTCAAAATAACACTAATGAAACACTAAAAAATTATGTAAGATGAATATTTCGATATGTCAACACAACAAAAAATTATAATTTAATATATAAATCTGAAGGGGATGATGTACAGGCTTATATAGATGCCTCATATGCCCCTCAGGTTGACAATACTAATATTAATATTCAAAATTTACAAAAAGGAAAATCAATAACTGAATCAATGATCTTTGCCAATGGAGACTTAGTAGAATGAAATTGTTCCAAACAAACAATACATGCCTCTTCAAGTATTGCAGCAGAGATCATTGCAGTTTTTGTTACCCTTGATATTATTAAAGTTATACAATTTTTGAATTATGAAATTAATGGAGAGAAATTAGTTGTGGATATAATGGAAGACAACATATCCACCCAAAAAATATGTTCTGGTGGTAGTCAAAAGAAATTGAGAGCACTTATGATCAAATGCTACTCGATTTTGGAAGCTCTGGAAGAAAAAATATGTTTTAGAGCTGTAAGTTCCAAAAATCAATTGGCCGATATTTTGACCAAATCATTAGATTGTACAAAATTTGAAAATATTGTGGTCAAAATACTAAATAACACAAATATATACATATAATATAATAAAATTTGTTTATTTCAGAAAATATTAGTTCAAAAATTATTTCCTTCCAAAAATACAAGTCGTCCCAAGTCCATATAGATGTCAAAATGTGAAATATTTGGCTTAAAAATTACCCTACAATTATCAGAGAAAATACTTAACAAAAAGTTACTCTTCTAGAAAAATCATGTCAAAAATAGATGCGACTTTTCAAAAAATCAAACAAAGAAAATTGCATTAAAATCTAGCAAGTCAAAACCCTATAAAATTAATAATAAAAACCTCATACAATCTGCAACAAGCGTGAGAGAAAAATACAAAAAATTCCCACACGAATGATGAAAGGCAAAACCTGAACAATACATATAATAAAGAATAAAACTCATTACACGACCGCAATAAAGATAAGCCCAACAACCTACCTTATCGTAAAATAAACATGTTAGACGCCACCTTGAACACAATAGTTGCACACAAAAGATAAAATGAGTGAGCAACGTATATTAATCCTTCAAACCATTACCTGTTATAGAATTTAGATAAGATAATGCAAAGTAACGTTTGAAATATATCGATATCTTAAACACGAATACTTTTATTTTTTTTCTCTTTTCATTCTTTTTTCTTTTTCGTATTTCATGTTCGTGAATTTATTTTCAGCACACGATCGTATTAATCATATGTTACCTATATATATACATACCTTTTATTCGCATATTACTCATATTATCTAGCCTACCATTTTTTGCATGTTACCATTTCTATACCTTGTGATGTCCAAAAACAAACGTACATCCCGAGTATGGGGGTTGATATCACGATTCAAAATATATCAATAAGTCTCGATTAATCGTAAAGTCGAGACCACAAGTCAGCTCAAACAGTTAGGCCACCAGCCTACCAGCAAAAGCTCCCAAAGCCTACAAAGTATGTCGGGCAATTTTAAGTAATTGGAATAAATAAGTTGGCCGACCCATTATCACAGTTCACGTTTTATTACAGTTAAAAAGGTTACTTACAAGTATGAGCTCTGTTTGAAAGGATTACACTAACTTACACCAACCTACACCAGTAGGGATATTCCACAAATATTCAGGTAAAACTTAGCGCAAAGTCACATAACATTTCTACATTTGTGGAATCGCCCTCCTGGTGTAGGTTAGTGTAAGTTAGTGTAGTCCTATCAAACAGAGCTATGGTGACAACTATCAGTCGTGCAGGTATCACAAGTTATAATGCCTCATGGTCTTCAAGTTTTGGTAAACCAACAGACTTTGGTTAGGTATTTGTCTTTGAAATCGGAAAAAAGTATTGCAAACTGTATGGTTCTCCTAATGGTGTTCACATTTGAAAAGCTTCGGTGAAAACAATTAAAGAAAAGGTGACTTGATGTGGTATTAAAAGCTGTATTATTTTGTGAATAATATTTCGTATTCACGACAAACAGAGCTTATCACATTTAGAACGAGACTGACTGTTCACAGTTCAACCAAATTTGTGAACAGTCAAGGAGATAAAGTATTGGTTCACCGATGATCGAATGTCGTAAATATACATGTCACCACATCGTTAAAAAGTAATAGATCAACGTGTCTTCACCGTTTTCGTAGAATGGGGAATTTATTTCCATAGGGAGTCGATGTATTTCCCGCTCAGCTTATCGATAGTACAACCTTAATATTTGTGAGCCATTCCCTATTGTAAATATAATAGCAGTACAATTTGTTGGTGATGTGAGAGGAAGGCTACGGGTAATCAGATGTCACAACCTATATTTTTTTTTGAAACTTATTGTGCATGTTATTTAATTATTTATTGTATTCGTTTAATCATTTTCGAAGCCCAGCAAACCAAATTTTTTTTAAATCAAAGTTACCAAAATAATTATTTTTTTTAAATCATATTATCGTAATAATTTTTTATTTTTTATTTTTTATTTTTTATTATTCATATGAATTAAAAATACGTTTATTTCAGCGATCAAGATGATGATGAAAAACTCAAACAGTAAAATTTCAGGGGGGTGTTGTAACGGAAATCCCACCTCATATCCTACTTCATCATCATCACCACTACATTATATATATATATGTCATACGTTCCACACTGTTCACAAATTGCTCCCCTTACCTTTCACTTACCAATAATGCTGTGCTTCGCCATTTCGTATTTTACTGTTGAAATATATTTCAGTCTGCTAATAAATGTTGTAGTAAAATAAAGTCTCAGGTTCTTATTTGATCCTCGTTCTACATGCCTCACAACAAAATTCAAATAGCCGATGTATTGACAAAGGCACTCAACAGATCAAAATTTGAGAAATTTTGTAATTTTTTAGTATTTGATACTGAATAAAATTTTTTATGTTCACATTTTTTATCATGCAAACGTTGGAAAATAAAAATTTTTTATAAACGTTTGAGGAGGGTAATGATAATTATTGAGGTGAGTTATGATCTTTTGATGTGAAAAAGATAAAAACGAATTATCATCTTTGAAAAAGATTTATTCACAACATCGGTACAACGACTGACGAGTGGAGAACATTCTTCGTTGAGCAGTGGCAGAAAAAGATCATGCCAGTGATCAGTGTTGCCATATGTGAAAAGATTAAATATTATAAATGTATCACATACAGTGTTAGTCAAAGTTCAGGTTATGTGTTTGTGAGGGAGTGAGGGAATCGTATCCCAACACCCCCCTGCGATTCAAAATGGACGAACGAACATATAAGTTAAAAAATAGTATCACACAATGTAGGTATTAAGGTAAAAATAATATAAATAAGCAATAGCAGACAAAATTATTGAACACATATGTAATATATAAAAGGTTTAAAATGTTGCTAAAAAATGGTAAAATATTTAATATGTCGTTGACTAGCGTTATGATGTTATACAATTAAAATGTGTAGGTATTTATCAATTGAATATTTTATCTTATATATTGTGTAATTATTAACATAAGGTATGCATTTAACCTTTTGTTTTAGTGTCACGTCTTATAAATATAATGTGTGATTTTAAATTATTATACATTTTAAAAGGTCGGAGAGATCAATTTCTCCTCATCGTCGGCTGTAGAAAGAAAGTATTATTATCTATATCCTCATAATTAATTGTGTGGGATTTAAATAAATATGCTATTGTTGGAATCAATTGAGTTTATTAGGGGATGTTAGTGCCAGTAAGAAAGGTAGAGCAGCGACAGGGAACTTATTGTAAATTGTGTGATGTTAATTTGTGAAAACAAAATATGGACCACTTGGTTTACAATAGGCGCTAAAAGACCGACGCCCATCCGCAGTCCAAAACCAAATATCAAAAATTTTGCAAGGTTATGTCTATGAAGACTATTGGCCAAAAAGTTGACTTGCTTGGAGGATTCTTGTAACAATATTCTGAAAGGTTTTCCAATCAAGTGCTTTATTTAATATATCGGCAACTTGATCAGGTGACCTAATATCGTTGAAATTTATCAATTTTTGTTGGAAAGCCTCCAACAAAGCGTAGCATTTGATCGCAAGAGATCTGGATCATTTCTGGCCTCCCCCAGATGCAATGCGGTACGCAGATATATTGTCCTCATACACCTGCACTGGGTCGGTTACAGAGAAAACACTTTCCATGAGTCTCCAGATCACATAGATTTTGTCAAGTGCATCGTTCAATGCAATTAGTTTGGCTGCAGTTGACGAGGTTGCAACCGTGTGCTGCCGGTGAATGGCCCAATTTAGCAAGTCTCCGTTTACAAAGATCATGAAGCCAGTTGTGGAGCACCCTTTCTCCAAGTTATTTATGTCTATGGGTGAGTTGTCTATGTCGGGTGCATACGACACATCGACAAATGCTTTTATATGAGTTTGGTTGAAGTGGAAGACTAGAGAGAAATCTCGTGTAGTTTTAAGGTACCTAATGATACGACGAACATAATTTTTAATTTCATTGTTGGAGGATGTCTGAAAACGGGATAAGTAGTTGACGGCAAAAGCAATATCCGGGCGAGTAAGTCTTGCCACATATAGCAAATTCCCAATCATAGCCCTATATTTGGTATCGTCAATTCCATTGGTCAATTTATTAAGTTTGAGCCCAGTCTCCATGGGTGTGGAAGAAGGATTACATTTGGTCATTCCTAACTTCCGGAGAATCTTATCAATATATGTTGTGTAAGTATTATTTGTTTTCGTGGTATATCACAATTTATTTCAAATCCGACGAAAAAAGTAGGATAATTTTCTATTTTCAGTGTAAAATGTTTGTTGAATGTGTTTATTAAGTCTTGTGTCCACTCTTTGTGGTTACTTGCCAACAACATGTCATCCACATAGACTATTAAGAGTGCCATTGCACCTGTGTTATTCTGTCTAATGTATAAACATCGGTCAATTTTCGACTGGGTAAAGCCAGCTTGAACTATTGTTGAATTCAACAGGTCATACCAACTTTTTGACAAAGTTTTAAGTCCATATATGGATTTTATAAGTTTCAGGCATTTATTTTTGCCTAATTGGCATCCCTTTGGGGAAGATATGAATATTGGGTATGCTATTTGTGAGTTTAAAAAGGCTGTTTTTGTATCAAATTGTGTGATGTTTAAACCGTATTTATTGGTAATTAACAGTATTCATCTGATTAACCAGTATTGGACTACCGGGGCATATGTTTCGGTCAAGGAATAGTGAGTGAGATCTTTAAAACCCCTCGCAACCAATCTAGCTTTCAGTATGTGAACGCCTAGGTTGTTGGGTTTTGTGGTGAAACACCACTTTGTGTCTACTAACCTCACATTCCTTTCCTTTGGGACAACTTCCCAAACTCCCATATCAGATAGTGAATTCAACTCGTCTGTGATGGCTTGAAGCCATTCTTCCTTAAAGGGGTTGTTTTCAACTTCCTCCCATTTCTGAGGGATATGGTCCTCAATGTAATTTTTATATCGTAATTTAAATAAATTTAAAATGACTGGAGTGTCTATAATATTATCATTATGTTGTGTATTTTCTTTATTATTATCTTATATATTATTTATTTGTTTTATATTTCTCGTTTCATCAAATCTGACATCGCAAGTGACGTGCAATTTCTCAATTAATGGGTCCCTTATACAGTACCCACTATTAGTATACCATACAAAAATTCCTTTGTCGGATCTTTGGGTTAATTTTGGATGTTCTGTATTGGCACTTTTTCTTTTATTTTTAGTGGCTTGTTGTTGACGGACCTCTATGGGGATGTGCCTGTGAGCAAGAGACCCAAAAACTCTCATATTAGACAAGTCCGACTTTGTGCTGTAAAATATCTCAAAAGGGGTTTTGTTGTCTTTATTGGCCCTAGTTGGGCTCCTGTTTATGATATAAACAGCCGTCACAACAGCCAATGACCAAAAACTGAAATCTAAATCAGAGTCGAACAGCATAGCCCTCGTCCTAGCCATAATTGTTTGGTTCTGCCTTTCGGCCATCGCATTCAACTCCTGTGAATATGGGACGACTGGCTCGAGGTTTACGTCGTTGTTCTCACAGAATGATTTCATATTTGAGTCAAGATATTCCCTAGCATTGTCACATCTTAATGTGGCTATAGGGTGATCCGGCAATTTCGATTTTAATTTCATATATAATTTTTTGAATTCTTCAAAAACCATGGATTTTTTTTTGATAGTGGAAATAAAAGTGTATTTTGTGGCATGGTGCACAAAAATTAAAACATATTTTTCACCATAATATGCCTGGTAAGAAGGGGCCCATTGTGTCTGATGAAATAAGCTCGAGTTTCCTCTCAGGTCCTGTGCGAGTTCCATTGTGCCCTAATCTTCTAGAGTTGGCTTTTACACATACCTCACAAAGACTGAACTCGTCATCACAAAAAGTAATTCCATTTGGAATGCCTCTTGAGACCTTTGTCAAGAACTTTAAGTTTTTCCCTGACAGATGTCCTAATCTCCTATGCCATATTAGTTTTTTATCTAGTTTTGTAGTTTCTGTACTCTCATTACACTCCTGCGTGTCACTTGTTATATTATTATCGTTTATTATATTGTTATTTATGTTTGTTCTTATATTCTCATTCATTTCATCTCTTTCATCTTTCACTTCATTTTGTTGTGGATTATTATTATCGTTTATATCATTAGGGTTTATTATATTATTTTGTTCTTTATTGTTATTAATTGTGTTGTTTTGTGTTTTATTATTAATATTCTCTTCATTCTCTTCATTCTTCTCCTGACTTTCCTCTATTACTTCTTCTTCTATTTCGTATTCCATCCATTCATCTTGGGAATTTACATTGGGCATACATGCTAATTTGTTTAATTTGTTATTATAAGGACATATTTTATTTAATTCATTTTGGTCTTCTATAATATTAACGGCGGACTCTGGTACAATTTTGTACTTGACCATATACATGCCTCTTATTTTTGGGGCTGAAAAAATGACTTCGTCCGTACCTCGGAAGTATATGTGTGCTGCAGAGAAATTTTGATCTATGCCAAGAGCTCTATTTTCTGTGATTTTTATTCCTGACATTAGATCTACATTTAAAGATGGTACATAGTGTACATTTTTGAGTCTTATGACTGTTTGGTTTCTCTCTGAGTTTTCCACTCTGATGAACATGGTACCTATATGTGCAGCAATTAGTAGTGTGTCCTGGATAGCACACTCCAGTTTGATAGGTTTCTCCAACATTATAGGGTTGGATAATTTCGATAAATCTAAGATTACATGAGCAACAGCTCCACCATCTAACATTATTATTTTAGTTAGAGGGACATAATCTGAGTCTGACTCTTGTTTTATATCTTTAGATGTAATTAAGTTTATTAGTTTATTATTGTGTGTGTTTATTTTCGAATCAAGATTCTTATATCTCAGTATCATGGACCATTGAACGTCATTTTTTTTTTTTTATTATTATTATTATGGTTATTATTTTGTCCGTATCTTGTGTTTTGTGCAGGACCATCTAATTTATCTTGGGGTTTTATACCCTCTTTATTTGACGGACATACCTTTGCTATGTGTCCTTTGCCATGACACTTAAAGCATACTAGTGTATTCAAATTTGGCAAAGCATTTTGATTTTGATTAATGTTATATGTTTTATTATCGTATTTATTATTATTGTTTTGAGACGTTTCAGATTGTTGGTTATTATTATTATATATTGTTTTCCCCGATCTATATTCTGACTGTGATATTGGTTTCTATGATTATATCTATTGTAATTTCCTCCATATTGAAATCTCTAATTTTTATTATTATGGTTGAAATTACGGAATTTATTATTATTAGTTTTTGACTTTTTTTTTGTCATATAACCTATCCGACCTTTCAATTAACATGGCATGGAGTGTTTCAATCGTTTTCTGGTCCTGACTTAGTGTATTGAACTCCAGCCTTATCATGTCATAATCCATATTTAATGATATTAAGAGTTGTTCTATCTCTTCCTGTTTGTCCAGAGGTTTTCCACAGTCCCTTATTTTTGTGCAGATCTTGAAAAAAGTCTAAATAACTTCGCATATTACCTTCACTGTTAAATTTTAATCTTTGGAAGGCTTGTTTCGCATTAATATATGTCACCTGAGAGCAACTTTTATATCTTCTGTCTAGAACTTTTAATATCTGATTTATTGTTTTTAAGTCTTTTACACGTTCAATGAGTTCATTATTAAGTCCCTGATAGATTAGTGCTTTTCCCTTTTCTTGATTACAAAAATATGCCATTCGATTAGCTGGACTGGCATTTCCAGGGTCAGGGTTTAGAAAATTATTTAATTCAAATCCCAAAAATAACACTTCGGTTTCGACATCATGCATGATGGGATATAATCCCTCTGCATAAAGTGTCAAAACCATCGTGGTCCTACAGGCATCATAATTCCTCCCATCAAAGACTTTTTTAGTGTCAAATCGTGACATTGTTTTAATTTTAAAAGTGTGAGGAATATGAATCCTACCTCAGAAACACGAGAACTTAAATCTAGAGGGTAACACAGTCTCAACCGCACGATAGGGAATGCAAATAAAATATATCAAAGTACAGTATCTAATAATTATTCAATATTCTAAAATTATTCTTATTAATTATTTTCTGCCGACAATGAGGTGATCTCTCCGGCGTTGTTTCATGTGTATGAGTGTTCGCTTTAGCTTGGATTTTATCGCCTAAAATGTTCAAATTCAATTTAATTAATACTTGGGGTTGTGTTCCAGAACGAAAAAGATTCTATTAAACACTTTAAAACATAAATTAAATGTCAAGTCAAAATTATTCATCGAAATTATGAAAGAGATTAATGCTGAAAAGTAAAAATAATCTATTAACCTTCAACTATTGAAAGTATATTTTATTGTTTGTGATCATGAAAAAGTTTGTCACCAAGGTTAATGTTCATTTATTCAGGTTTTCTATTGTTGGATTCGATGAAGATCATCCAACAAAGATTTCCTGTTTCTGCAATTTTCAACCAACAAGATAAAGTCTGAAAGGATAATTGAATCCACCTTTCAAGTTTCGACTTTACTAGGATTTTGGTCAAGAATACACACGAAAATATACTGAATTTTAAGTTTGAGTTATTGAAATTTTGATTTTTTGGTCAATTTTTAAGCAAAATTACACGAAATAATAATTAATTAATTAAAAAAATTTTTACTTATCTTATATTTTTTCGTTCACTTTGGTAGTTTTTTTCCATGTTTTCTGCTACTTTCATACCCAGTTGACACCAACTTCGATGATTCTACATAGAAATTTCTGAATTTTCAATTTCTCTTACTTCGTTTTACTCTCTGGAACACAGCATGAGCAGTTACCAACTATTTTTAACTTTGTAAATTGATTTGTCGAACCACAAGATCCTTTTGATCTGCTTTCCCAACTTCTTGATTTTGATTTTTTCACTAGCGCCCAAGGATTTACCGTTGTTTTCTTTGATTTCGTATTTTATTTTCGATTCACTCAAATTAAAACTTTTAACTTTTCAGGATTTTTACTTTTATTTCACTAAAACGAACTTTGCATTCACAAATTTTACAACTTTCCTTTCACTTTGCATGGAGGTATCACACGGCACTAAGCCTTTTTTCACTTTGCGTGAAACACAAAAAACGAACTTTTAATTAATTACACGATCAACACATTTTAATTACTTTCACTTCTTTTCCGATCTTATGCTCTGCCTACCATATTGAGGTGAGTTATGATCTTTTGATGCGAAAAAGATAAAAACGAATTATCATCTTTGAAAAAGATTTATTCACAACATCGGTACAACGACTGACGAGCAGAGAACATTCTCCGTCGATCAGTGGCGGGAAAGATTATGCTGGTGATCAGTGTCGCCACATGTGAAAAGATTATATGTTATAAATGTATCACATACAGTGTTAGTCAAAATTCAGGTTATGCGTTCGTGAGGGAGTGAGGGAATCGTATCTCAACAATAATGTCAACAAATTTTATTTCACAAATCCTAGTTTGAGGAGGGAATTATTTTTTTATATTGTTCTCAAATTTTTTAGAATATGTTTTTTTCAAAAAACAAATTTTTGTTTTTTTGTTTTTGAATACGAGTATTAATATTATGTTTATTTTGTTTAAATTTTTTGATTTTCTTTATTTTCAATGTTTTAACATAATACATCCAGGAGGGTGTTGAGGTTTTAGTATATGATATAGTGAGATCAATTATAAATGAACGTGGTGTGTACACGTTTGTCGCCATTAGCCGAATGACGTCGTTTGTTATTACTTGTAACGAACTTGTCCGTGTTGTCTGTGTTTGTATATGTTGGTAGCGTTTTTGATAGGTCTGTTCTACTGACATCATTGAGTTGATCAATGACGTCATTGAGATAACAATATTGTCGTACATTATCGATATCGAATCGTGTACGACTCCCTTGTTCACGATACTCGTGGGAGGGGAGTCTAAGTATTTCGCAGTCTACCTTCCATGTATAAGTCAATATGGGATTTTCGTCTGTTTGTTTATGTATTATCTGTATATAAAAAAAATAATTTTTTTTTTGGTGTTTGTTAGTGTTTGTTATGTATGTATTGAATTGTCTGATTGAAAAGAGGTTTGTGTGTTTGTTAATATAATACAAAATAAAGAGATATTTATGAAATATTATTATTTATTATATGTTAAGAACGATAACATTTAACGATACATTTATGGGCTAGGAACGATAATGTATAACAATTAATTATATGAATTTGTACAATGGTATAGGAATGTTTATTATCACATTGTTTTTCACTTTGTTTTGAGGTAATGCTTATTTGTTAATTATAGAATAATGAGATCTGCCTTCTTGTGTAGGAAGGTCTGGTATCACAGGTTTGTTACTTATTTTGTGTTGTGGAACACTCTGCTTCCTCGTTTTTTGTTGTGTTGTTCGTGTCTGGATATATTTGTGATTCTGAAAAAATTTAAGAGATATATTAATTTATTTGTTGATACGAAAACACGTCAACTACATCATTTCTCCTTCTGTGAGGATAAGTGATGGTTGGCTAGTGTTTTGCTTCTGTTGGTTTGTGAAGTGTCACCTACTTCTCCAATCTTTATATTGGTTTCACAGTGGGTCCTCTGGTTGCAAACTTGATTTGTTTCGTTTGGAAGTTTACCCAGAGTAGATTCTCCTAAAGACGGTCTGGACTAGATAATTCGTAGGTGTTATGTTTTTTGGGCCACTACTTTTGTGTGTGTATGTCGTAAAGCGTCTGGGGAGTTTAACTCTAGTGGTGCTAAATATTTAAGGGTCTGGTAGTAAGTGTTCCATTTGGGAACATAATAGAGGCTGATCTGACTATTTGGTCTGAGGATTGATGTAATTCTTTGATAACTGCTAGTTGTGGTTTGTTAGGTGTTGATACTGCGTCAATGACGTGTACTAAATCTCCGATTTTAGGTATATTGTTATTTGTTCGTTAGTTATTAGGTATTGGTTGTGGTTGTTTGTCTCGAAGGTATGTGAGGTAATTTTGTTTCCATTGAATCCATAAGTTTCTTAAATATGTTTGATCCATTTTCCATATGTGTTGTGTCTTTCTGTTGTTGTATGATTGATTTCTGGTTTGTTAGAATTTAAGACAGTATGGCTGGTGTGAGGTATGAATAAGTTGTTATTTCTGTTTCTGGGCATAAGTGTCTTTCGTTTATTATTATTTGTAATTGTTTAATGGTAATATTGAATGTGTGAATGTGTATTGGGTGATGTCCTACTGTTTTATAGTACGCTTGTTTGATGATGCCTATTAGGCATTTGTAAGTGCCTCCGTACCATGGGGCTTTGGCTGGTATGAATTTCCATTGTATGTGTTTTTGTAGAGGTAATTTTGTACTTTGTTGTCATTTGTTACGTTGTTCCAAAAGTTTGTTATATTTGTATTGATGACTCTGAATTGTGCTGCGTTATCTGAGAGTATTAGTTTTGGTGTTTCTCTGTCTGCAAAAAATGAGTGAAATGCACACCATATTTCCTCTGTTTGTAAGGATGCAATGGGTATTAGATATACTGCTCGTATAGTGAGGCATGTGAATATGAGAACCCATCTTTTTGATGGTGTTGTTGATGGTGAAATCTGTTGTGGTTGTTTGCTTGTTATTATTTTATTGTATGTATAAAATGGTCCGAATATATCGACGGCCGTATGTGTAAATGGGTGATCATTTTTGTTGAGTCTGGAATCTGGTATGCTTGAAAAGGGTGGTTGTTTGTATGGTTTGTTTGAATGGATTTTACATTTATAACAATTTTTCCTAATTGTAGATATGACTAGTTTGTTAATGGTAGGAGTGAAAAAGTTTTTTCTGAATTTTGCAACTGTGTATCTGGTTCCACTATGGTAACCTTTTTCGTGTATGTATAGTATAATTAATCTAGTTAAGTATGAGTCTGGGGGTAGAAGTTATGGGAAATAGGTTCGTGTGTGTAATGTATGTGGTGGTAGGTAATTATGTAATCTGAGCATATTGTCGTTATCTAGTTTTATATGGAATTTTTTTAATATTGCGTATGGGGGTGGGTTTGTTTGTTGTAGTTGTTGAAAGATAAGTTTGCAATATTTCTTTTGTTCTGCTTTGATGAAAATGGTTAGTATTTGAAAGAATTGGTAGTTTGTGTTGAGATATGATGTTGTATGAGATTTCTGTTGTGCTGTCTTTTGTCGAAATTGTTTTAGTGCTTTTATTATGATTTGAAATGTTTTAATTAATTTTTGTAGTGAAGAGAATTTAGTAATGTCTAAATTAAATGGTGTCGAGTTGTTTCCATATATATATGTCATGGGTGTGTTCGTATGTGATGAGGTAGAGTTTGTAATTATTTCTTCATGATCTATTGTTTCTTCTCCATCTAAGTGTGGGTGTGCATGTTGTGTTTGTAGTGTACTGTTGATTATTTCTTCGTGGTCTATGTCGGGATTTGTGTTATTGTTAGTGACTGTTTCTGATATTTGTTCATAATGTGGGATTTTGTATGTTTTGGATTGTGTTTGTCTATATTTACGTGTGTATGTGTGGTCATTGTATGTGTTGTTTAATATTGTTTCATTAATGTGAGGTTGAGTGTAGTTGTGTAAGGATTCTGCTATTGTGCAAAAGGTTTGTTCGTGTTGTTCCTATATTTGTATTTCTGACTTTTCATCTTTTAATGTGTGTAAATCTGTTTGTGGCCATTGTGTTTTTCCTTGTGTTAGCCATTCTGGTCCTGTGAACCATTTTGATTGTATTAGGGAAGATAGGTTTGATCCTCTTGATCCTATGTCTGCTGGGTTTTCTTTTGTTTGTACATACTGAAATGTTATGTTTGGAATTGTTATTATTTCTTTAACTCTGTTCTGTGTAAAGGGGGGTAAGATTTTTCTTTGTGTAATCCATATAAGTACGCATTTGCTGTCAGACCATAAGAAGGATTGTTTATTGTTGGGTATGCGTAATGTTTCTCTAAGAAACTTTATGAGTCGTGCTCCTAGTAATGCAGCTATTAGTTCTAATTTTGGTATTGTGTGTTTTTGCTGGTGTTAATCTGCATTTACCTATTAGGAATCTTAGTGTGTGTATGTTGTTTGCTTTGTATCGTGAGTATGCTTCTGCAGAATATGCTATGACAGAAGCTTCTACAAATGTGTGAATTTCTGCTTGTTCTGGTAGAAAGGGTTTTTGAAAAAATTTCCTTTGGAAGCATATGTCGTTACATTTACTTATGTCTGTTATAATGTTTTCTGCAATAGGGATTAGAGAGTTTGGTAATGGTGTGTCCCAGTCTTGTTTGTGATTCCATAAGGTTCGTACGAAAACCTTTGCAGGAACCATTAATGGTGCGAACCATCCTAATGGGTCAAAGATTGCTGAAAAGTTTCTGACAAAGGTTCTTTTAGTATGTTGATCTGGTATTTTTATTTTTGGTTGTAAATAGAGTATGTCTTTTGTGCAATCCCATTGAATGCCTAATATTTTAACGGATGGTTTTTGAATTGCATTGTTATCTGTAAAGTATGTTCGTAATTTTGTGTCGTTTGTTGCCTATTGTGCTAGTTCCATGGAAATGTCGTTAAAAGTTTTGTTTGATGGGTTGTATAATTTGACTGCTTGTTCGTGTGTTGAGACTGATGTGATTAAATTGTCTACGTAGAAGTGATTTGTTAGTATGTTGTAGAATTGAGGGTTGGTAGTTTGGAAGTGATAAAGTAAGGTTGCTGCCAATAAAAATGGTGATGCTATAACGCCAAAAGGTACTCTTTTGAATCTGATAATAAGGAGGTTGTTGTTTGTTAGAGGTTTATTTGGGTCTTTTAGCCATAAGAATCTGGTGACATCACAATCTGATGGGTTAAGTTCCAGTTGTAAGAATGCTTTTCTGATGTCTGTGCTTATTCCTATTGGATTGAGTCGAAATGTTATAAATAATTTTACTAAGTCAGCCAGAAGTTTTAGACCTTTGTGTATGCAATCGTTCATTGAGTGGTTTGATTTTTTAGTTTTGGCTGATCCATCAAAAACTATTCTGATTGGGTGTGTGAGTTTTGTTGGGTCTATTCGGCCGTGGTGTGCTAAGTAATTTATTGGTTCCGTTGAATGTTTATTGTTAACGTATTCTATTATGTCATTTTTAAATAGTTCTTGAAAGTATGCGTCATATTTTTTGAAAAATTCTGGTGAAGTACGCATTCTTGGGAGTTGACTCTTGAGTCTGCTAAAGGCTAAAGAATAGTTGTCTGGTAGTGGTGGTGGGTATATTTTCCATGGCCATCTGACGTGATATCTACCATTGACTAATTTTATGTTTTTGTAAAATAGCTCAATTGCTTTTTGTTCTTCTTGTTCCGCTGTTAAGTCTGGTGTGATTATTCCTATTGTTTCAAGTTTCCATAAGTTTTCTATATCTGGTTCTGATGAGAAGAATGTATGTTCTGGTTAAGTTGATTGTTTTGTATTCGTTGTTTGTCCGATTATGTGGAATCCAAAGTCTGTTTCTATGAGTTGTATGGATGGAGATAAATGAGTGATTGATTTGATGAATTGCCACATGTATTCATTGCCTATTAGTATGTGTATTTTCGATGTTGTCTTTAAAGTTTGTGCAAAGTGTAAATTTTTATATTCGGGGTAAGTTTGTTTAATATCATCTATGTTTTGCGTGTCTAGTTTGTTTGATATATTTGCTACTGTTCTAGCTATGAGGTTTGTAAATTTGTGTTTAATATGTTCTATTTCAAATTTGACAATGTTTGTGTGGAATGTTTGGGATATCTGATTTTGTATGCCAGTTAGTTTTAAAGAGTGTGTTCCTATTATAGGTAATTTGAGGGTTTGATTAGCTATGTTATCAAGTATGTATGTTTTGGTACTGCCTGAATCAAAAAACGCGTTAATTGGGTATATTTGTAATGTTTTTGGATTACGTATGGTTGTTGAAAATGTAAGAAATTTATTGTTTGTTGATAGTATTGTGAATAATTTCAACTTACTTGGTATTGGTGGTTGTAGTATTGTTTCTTCTATTGGTTCTGCTGTATTGATGGTTTGTGTTTCTGGTGTCTCTTCAGTCTCTGTAATATGATGGTGTTTGTTTTCTTGGTTCTGGCGGAGCTGTAAAGAAGTTATATTATTAAGATTATTTGTTTTACGTTGATGTTTGTATTTATTTGTTCTTGCTTACGTAATGGGAATTTAGTTTGTAGGTCTATTACTCTCTCTAAGTATTTGTTCGCCTCTGCTTTTGTTATCGGGTACGTTGTTCTGGGGCATAGTACTGAATGATGAGCGTTTGTTTGTTGGCAGTGAAACCATCTGCACAGTCTCTATTTTTGATTACAATGGTCTGCTGATGCTAAAACTCCGCATTTGGGACACAAGTTAAACTGTCTGAAGTAAGATTGTCTGCTCTCAAGTGTATTGTATTTGCTGTTGCAGCAAAGGTAACTCCAATGTGGTCCCTTGCAAAACATGCATCTCTGTTTTGTTGGTATGGCTGGAAAACGATAGAGTTGTTCGGGAATGCTGCTGTCTGTGTCTGTAGCGTGATTGAGTTGTAGTGTTTGATCCAGTGGGTATTTCCCAGACTTTTGGTATATGGAGTATGTTTTTGTGTATTGTTGTATTTTGTAGGTTATTCTGATGTTCTTGTTTATTTTTGTCATTTGTTGTTTGGTCTGATATTATTTCAGTTGGTTGATTTAAAATATTGTTTATATGTTGTCTGTTTGGAGTTTGTATGTATTTGCTATTATAGTGTGTCTTTGTATTGTTGTGTTTGTATCTGTGTTAGTGTTTTTTCTTGTGGGTGTTAAGTCAATTGGTGTTGTTTCATCTGTTATGTTCCTTGTTCTTGATTTTTTTGTTTCTATAGTTGGTGTTTGTGGTGTTTGATCGTCTTTGTAAGTCCATTTCAATGATCTTTTCCTTTTAGGGGTTTGTTCAAGTATTGTTATGGATGTATTTAAGTTATTACCTGGAGGTGTGGAGGGTCTGTGTCGCTCCTCTGAGCCCGATCTGTAATATCCCGTGGAGCGGGGACTCATCATTTTCTCACTCGATGCTCTGGACACTGTTCTTTGTCGTTTGCTTGGAGAGGTTGTTATGTTTGTGTCGCAATATATTTCTGGTGGTTGTCTGGCTTGTATGTATTGTTGAGAGGTCTTTTGTTGTATTTGTCGAGCTGTTTGTAATTGTTCGAATTTGTTATTTATTTTTGTTAGGTAAATGGTAAGTTCCTTCTTTATGTCGTAAATTTTCTGGTAAAATTGTGTGTCTGAATCTGTTGGTAAGTTGTCTAAGTCCATTAGTTGAAATTGTAAGACGCTTAAGAATATTCTTACATCTGAGGGTTGGTATAAGGCAACGTTATAATTTTTGGCCTGTTGAATTTTGGTTTCTGCTCGTGCCATTGAGATTTCTATGTATGTTCGTTGTGGGCTTTTGTATGGCTGTTGAGTGGTTGGCATGTTGGTTCTGTAAAGTGTTTGTCTTGGTTGTTGTGATGGTATGATGTTTGGAATAGGTAATATTCCCTGTGTTACTGTTTGTTTGTTAGTAGCTGTTAGTAACGCTGTTGTTGTTGGTCTGAAGCTTGTAGGTTATCTGTAGCAGTTATTGTGGAGTACGTAGGTTGGATATTAGGGTTTGTGATCTTTATATTTAATTCCGACACCAATTACGAACAACTGAGTTCAGATTAAATATAGTTTCACTTGATTAAATCATAAAAATAAACTTGAAAACATGAGAAAGTAACTTAATTTATTGAAAAGATAATTAAACATAATTATAGTCTTATCGCCATATTGAATAAGATTAGAAGTGAGCGTCACCTCATGACCAGAAAACAGAGAATGATGTAAAGACACAGATAAAAACGACGAGAACTTGACTGAGGGAACTCTTGATTGCAGTAGTACCAACTACTGACATCTAACACCCCCTTCCTGGTGATTGTCGAACCGTTTTTATTGGAATCTCTTGAGAATGAATGTTCTTGAGTTATCACAGACTTGAAGAATCACAGCAGCTTGAGAATCACAGGAACTTGAGTTTACTTAATCTTAACAAAACAAAATGAGTAAGACGCTCCAAAAACAAACAAACTTAAATTCTTAAATTTTGGTCATAATACTAAACAAAATTGAGCAAATAAAATCACAAAATTAATATTAGGTAACGAGTCACCTGCAAACAAAATAATATTAGTATTTTCAAATAAAATAATACGATACTTAAAAATAATAAGTCTTCCTGAAAATAAAGAACACATGATTAACCAGGAACAAAAACAAACATAAAATTATAAAAGTATCAGAAAAAGAAAATACAATTATTAATATTATTCTTGATCGAAAATTTGAATTCATCTTGATGGAATACATCTGGAACAATAAACAGATATATTCCTATTTCATCAAATTAAATAGATGAGTTCATCAGACTGCTTGACATCAACTTGGTCTTGATAATAAAAGAGAGAAACTTGATTTAAAGAAATGTCGACTCTTGAGAAAATTAATTTACTTGAACTAAACTTGTCATTATTTCTTGAGGTTAGAGTCAATATTATAACATAATTTTGAGTCTGGATATCGATCGATGAATTATATTCAGCAAACCAAGAAAAATACGAAACTCGTAACCAATTTGGAATTATCCGAACTTGAGTAATTATTTTCTTGATTCTTGAACTTGAAACTTGATTTACTTGATCGTTAATATTTTTCTAAAATTTATACAACTTACAAATTTTGAGAAATTTCTTCTATTTATGAATAACGAAAATTTTATTAACTTGACTTGACTTGACTTGAACAATAGAGATGGTAACTTGATAAATTAAAGTTTTCAGATATACTTGAGTGACTCTCTTGACTTACCATCTTAATTGCTTAACAGTTTTTCACGTAAGAACTCATGTTGCTGAGCCGTAAGATGTTTTGTTAAAATATCAGCAACTTGATTATTTGTTGATACATGAACAATTTTGAGTAAGTTATCACAAACATACTCTTTTACCTTGAGATATCAACGTTCGATATGTTTAAGTTTACCATGATTATAGAAGATAGATAATAAGTTACAGGTAGACTGATTATCTTCATACACGGTAACTTGAGTTTTAAACTGAGGAAAAGTTTCTTCAGTTAACCTACTACAATAGAGCATATGACTTGAAGCAACAGCAACAGCTACAAACTCAGCCTCAGTAGTTGACTCAGCAATTACATCTTGTTTTCTGCTGCCCCAAGCAATTGTATTACCAAACTGTTTAATACAATAGCCAGTAGTGGATTTTCTTGATTTATCTGCTGCGAAGTCAGCATCAACATACACAACAATATCTTCATCAGGACTTGAGTAGGTTAAACCTAAAGTCGGAGTGTGTTTTAAATAACGAACTACATGACTTACTAAAGTACGATGTAACTCCGTAGGTTTTTCTTGAAATCTAGCTAAGAAACTTACCGCAAAAGAAATATCTGGGCGAGTAGTATTAGCTAAATATAAGAGTGACCCAATAGCCGTCCTATACAAATTATGAGGAGGTAGGGATATTTCTTGAATTTTTGGAAAATTGGCAAAAGAGTTTATTGGAACTAAACGTTCACCACAATTTTCTAATTTGAATTCATGAATTAGGGTTTTGATGTAGTCCTCTTGATGTAGACGAAGATTACCATTGTTATTGTTAATTTCAATTTCAAAACCAACATAACGACTTGGGGAACCTAAGTTCTTGACTTCAAAATTTTCTTGGATACTCTTGATAGCATCTTGAACAACTTGATTGCTAGAGCCCATAATTAAAATGTCATCAACATAAGCTAACATTATGACAAAATTATTACCACTTGATTTCATAAAAATGCAGCCTTGACATAGGGGAAAGGCCGGTAAGAGTACGCACTTAAGGTTTGATCTCATGTAACTGAGTCAAAACTTGAGGGATTTTGTTCAAATTTGGTGTAGCTATGCTGTGAACCTTTATTTACTTATTCCCTACCTTCAAAATTTTCAAGAGCCTCTCAAATTGTTTAGGGGGGTAAAAGTATAAAAAAAACCAAATGCGTACTCTTACATGACATGGCATCTAAGAGTACGCATTTGAGTTTGTAAGAGTACGCAACTAATTTTTTTCATTGATTATGAGATATTGAATAGTCTGAAATATATATTTATTTCATACGAACGTCAACACAAATCACAAACAAATTTATTGATTCCCGAATAACTAGTGTAGGATTCATGCCACCAATGTTTACATTTGTCACACATAATCCAATTTTCTGCAGTTGGATCAGAAAAAAGTTCTTCACAGGCTGGGCATGATATTTCCTCTTTTTTGGAGGTAAGTTTTTTAGCACTTGTCGTCTTTAGTTTTGCTTTTATTTCAATCCAGTTTTCTTTTGTGAAGAATAGTTTTTGTTTTGTGGACCTTTTTTCATAAGAAACAAATAAATTAGTAGTAGGAACAAAATGCGTACTCTTACGCACTTGTGAGTTTTACCAATAATATCAGTTTTACTAACTGATAACAAAATACATTGGTAACTAAAGATATATGAAAAGGTAGCAAAAAGTATGTAGTTTGAATAAATATGATTATTTACTCAGTCATTTTCAATAATAGTCACTGAATCCTTATTCCGTGCTTTGAAAATATTATATCAGAAACCAAAAAATACAAAAATTTGTAATAAAAGCGGAAATAATGATTATAAATACATGTTTTTTGGCATGAAGGAGGAGTATTTGAAGTAGAACAACATAAAAGATGGAGCAGTGTTGCCAATCTTTCAGTTGCAGAAAAAAAAGCAATGCGTACTCTTACAGACTGCGTACTCTTACCGGCCTTTCCCCTATAATGGTTCAAAACCCTTACTCTTGAAAATTCTTGAAAATTTTACATACCATGACCTAGGTGCAGTAGCTAACCCATTCACAGCTTTATTTAACTTGAGTGCATAAAGTTTGTTGTTGAGATCAATACCCTGAGGTATTGAGGTATATTTATCTCGATCAATCTCACCATTGAGAAAGGCAGTCTTGATATCTAGCTGTGTCATTCTTAACTTAAGTTTGCAAGCTAAAGAAAAGAACCAACGAATTGTGGTTTCAGTTGCAGTAGGTGAGTAGGTATCTTGAGTTGAGTATTTTTCTTGATCAACAACACCAACTATTACAAGGCGAGCTTTGAAAGATCCAACATGTTTAATGGTAAAAATCCACTTCCACGGAAGTAGTTGATGACCCTTAGTATTTGATTTTGGGACAATACGCCAAACCTTGTAACAATTTAGAGACTTGATTTCTTGAGTTATTGCTTCCTTCCATTTAGGCCAGTCAGGTGATTTTAATGCCTCTTTATACGATTGAGGTGCATTGGGAGAAGAAACCTCTGTTTCATCTCTTTTATTATTCGCATCAGAGCTACGAAGAATTTACACTGAGCCATCAATCACTTGACTTTCTTGAGAAAGATCCCAATTATAATCAATTTAGATTATCTCATCTTGGGAATTATCTTCACCATCTTGAACTTGAACAACAGGAGGAGCAATATCTTGATTGGGACTTGGACTTGAATTTTCTTGATTTTCGACCAAACTATCATTACAAGCAACGTTAGTAGATAGAGAATTATCTTGATTTTCAACTTGAGTTAAATTTTCATCAGGAAAATCTAATTCTTGATTACTAAATTCTTGAATAGTTTCTTGACGTTCATTAATAGCATCCCTAAATGTTTTACTTTCGTCGAATTTGACATTACACGAAACGTTAGTCTTTTTAGTAGCAGGATTATATAAAATATAACCTGTTTTAGTATAGCCTACTAAATATTGTTTTGTACTAACTACATCAAATTTTCAACCAGTAGGTTGATTTTCTTGAGTACATAAGCCAGACAGCCAAAAACGTGAATACTTGATAAATCAGGCTTATTACCGTAAAACATTTCATAGGGTGTCTTGAAATTTAGTGCTCTGTGTGGTGACCTATTATATAAATATTTAGTAGCATCAGCAGCTAAGCCCCAAAAAGAAGTAAGAAATCCACTCTCTTGAATTAATGAACGAATCTTGACCTCAATAGTTTGATTAGCTCTCTCAGCAGTACCATTATGTTCACTAGTATAAGGATCAGAGGTTTCTCTCTCAATTTCTAATTCTTCAATTAACTGATCCATGGCCTGATTAACAAATTCAGAACCATTATCACAACGTAAGGTTTTACATTGGCCTTCTTGAGGGAATTGAGCCTTAATTCTCTTGACATACATCTTGAAAAACCTGGTCACTTCATACTTTTTCTTGAGTGCAAAAATACTAATATAACGAGTATAATCGTCTAAAAATACTAGTAGATAAATATTTTTCTTGGCAAAGGTAGGGGGAGAGATTGGGCCAATCACATCAGCGTGAGTTAATTCACCTGGTCTTGAAGCTCGTTCACAATCTTTATCGAAACATTTACGAGTCATTTTTATTTGGTTACAAACTTGACAATCTTGAAATGTGTCTGGACAAATTATGTCTGGGACACCAATAGCAACAGAACGAAGACGATATAAATTTGGAGAGGAAATATGTCCCATCCTACAATGCCAAATATTCCCATCATTCACCAATTTTGTTCTTTGTTCGTCACTTATCATTTTCTTGACTTTTCGATTTTTAACTCCATTTTATCGAACTCATCGATCCAGGAGTCATCAACATCGGAACCATCAGTAGCAACATTAGACCCATTACTATCAGACTTTTTGTTACCAGACGATTTACTTGATTTGGGAGACTTGACTTGGCTTTTATTACCCAGACCACTTTGATCAGCAATTTCTGACAAACTCGGATCATTAGTGTATTCAGATAACAAAATTGATTTACCTTTAAATATTCTTGATAAAGCCTTTTTGTAGTTCTTGATATTTGTATTCATACTTGAAGGGACAAATTGATATCTGTCTTGACTTAATTCTATCTTAATAAATGGTTTACTCAACCCGACCTCTTCTTGCCTGTGAAATGTAACTTGATTAGACTCGAAGAGTAACTTGATATTATTGTCTTTAACAAAATGGTTAACACTAACAAGCCCATTTGCTAGACCAGGAACTACTAAGACTTCTTTTAAAACATAGGTGAATATTCTTGATGACGATTCGTGATTTAAGGTAAATAATATTATACCCTCACCCATAGCTTTTAGTACACTATCTTTACCAGCTTGTCCCAAAGTTTTATCTTTTGGGAAAGCTCGATAGTTTAAAACTTGGTGAATGTGAGCTACAGCATTATTTGTGGCCCCACTATCAATCACGAAAACATCAGTATCTTGATTACGTGAATCTTGATTTAGAGAATCTTGATTATTAATTACATTTAAATTAATTAAATGTAACTCACTTGAGATACTGTTCGGATCCGGTTGCGGCGCAGGACAGTTACGTGCTTCATGACCCAGTTTTTGACACCGGTAACAAACCTTTTTGTTACCGTTGAAGCATTTATCCGCCGTGTGCCCATTCCAGCCGCAATCCTTACAGCAAACTTTCTTCTCTTGATTTTCCTTCTTGACGTCTTGATTTTGTTTCGCGGGGGCAGTAGGAGTTGTCTTGATACTTGATTTGTTACTTGATTCGTCGATGGACTTATACATAACATTACTTGAAGAAGAACTTGATATTGGAGCAGGTGATTTACCTGACTGAGGTGTCAAGGGAGTCAACGCTGCCTTCCGTGCGTAATCTTGACTCTTCAGAGCACTCTCCGACGGTTTAGCAGTCGTCAACTTCTTCCTTTCTACGTAATCCAAAAGGGATGTACATAGCATTTCCTCAGACAGGTCTTCACCTGCTCGAGCACATAGGGTATCGATGACCACCTCGAACGAAGGGTTTAATTTTTGAATTAGCTTGATTAACCAGAAGGAGGGTGGAAACACTTGACCAAATTCCACTAAACTTCGTCGGGCGGCATCGAATTTAGACAAAAACAAAATTAATTCGGTACTGTCCACATACTTGAGTTCGTCAAGACGGTTCATGACAGCAATCATGTCATGAATCGTCTTGCTACCGTACTGCCTCTTGAGTTCTTGATAAATTTTGCAGGCTGATTTGAGATGAAAAATTAGCGTCTTGATCGGTTGTGCTACATTCATCCGAATCAGGTTCTGCACTTGAGCATCGACTCCTCGGCGAATGTTCTCAGGTAGATTGAGGTGTTCAGCTTGATGAAAGGCGACCCACTCAATCGCATTTGCCGCCGCTAAGTCGTTCTTGATATCCCTCTCCCACATCTTGAAATTTTGCTTACCCTTTAGCTTCTCATTGTTACCATATGTACGCAATGGAATCAATGGAACCATTTGAAATTGGCCCATAGTCGGGTAACATTGATACTGAAATGAAGTATTCATTGGAGTATAAATGTTACCCGATAGCGTTTGATTCGCATTGCGCATAAATGAACTTGAATCTTGAAAAGCCGCAGGGTAACTTGACACTTGAGGTGCAGGCATAAAGCCTGCTCTTGATTCTTGAAAATTTGGTGTTTGACCAAAACTTGATTCTTGACCGACGTTAGTTAGTTCGGGAGGGGGAACAAACTGACTTTTCGGCGACATTTTCGAAAAATCAAGCGCTGCGAGTGTGTTTGACGCGAAATCGACGATCATGCTATCGACATTCGACGATGATTTAATATCTGAAACAACACTTGAATAACTTTTATTAATATTTACTTGACTTGAGATCGATGACATGGCAGACGGTGATTTGCTTGAACTTGATATTTCTACTTGATTCGACGAACTACTTGACGGACTTGAGAACGACGTAGACGAGATATCTTGACTTAACATACATAACGGTATTATTTTATCTTGAATTGGCTCAATGGATGGTGAAGACGAATGCCCCGGTTGAACTTTCTTGATGATCTTTCCAGAATCCGAAAAAGTAACAGTGATGGTTGGTTCAGCCACAGTACTTGAAGACATCTTGATTTCACCAGCCATATCGGACAATTCTTGACAAGTGGTAAATCTTGAATTTGGACGATCTCGTCTATCGTATCGGTTGTCACTGTGTTCACGACCGGATTAAATGACACCTTCTTGATTTTCGATACCTGTTTCTTCTTCGTGACCAGAAAAGCATGAGCTTGAGATCAGCTTTTACGTGTTTTCGGAGCCATAAAACAAAAGACGAAAACGGCAAACATAACCCGTGAATTTCTTGACACACGAACTTGAAAAATTAAGCGATCTTAATTTGCGTATTTGAGGTTTTTCGTAACATAAAATACGAACGTAATTCTTGACGATAACAAAGGCGTGAACACGCGAACACACTTGAACTCTGCTATCACTTTATATTTAATTCCGACACCAATTACGAACAACTGAGTTCAGATTAAATATAGTTTCACTTGATTAAATCATAAAAATAAACTTGAAAACATGAGAAAGTAACTTAATTTATTGAAAAGATAATTAAACATAATTATAGTCTTATCGCCATATTGAATAAGATTAGAAGTGAGCGTCACCTCATGACCAGAAAACAGAGAATGATGTAAAGACACAGATAAAAACGACGAGAACTTGACTGAGGGAACTCTTGATTGCAGTAGTACCAACTACTGACATCTAACAGTGATTGTATAGCTCTGTTTGATAGGACTACACCAACTTACACCAACCTACACCAGGAGAGCAATTCCACAAATTTCTGAATGTTATATGACTTAATGCCAAGTTTTACTTGAATATTTGTGGAATATCCCTACTGGTGTAGGCTGGTGTAAGTTAGTGTAATCCTATCAAACACAGCTTACGTGTAGTTGTTGTTGGTAGAGTAATCGTAATAGTTTTTGGTAAGTTGAGAGTTTTTGTTTCGTTGTTTATGCTTGTTATGTTTGGAATGTTAAGATTGGTTTGTTGTGTGGAGGTTTGTTGATCTGTAATGTTTCGTGCTAACGGTGATGGATGTTGGCGCAGTTGTTCTGATAAAAGCAATGGTGACGGGTGTGTAGTTTTTGATTCTGCTGTTTCTGCTTGCGGATTTGTTCCCTCTGCTGTTTTAAGCTTTTTCTTCCCCATATCGAGATCTGTGAAACAATTGTTGCATTAGGTATCTGATTATAAGAATGTTGCGCACGTGGATATTGAAATGGTGTTCGTACTAATTTATTTTCCAATCTCACTTGTCTATATAAAAGTATGTTAACTATGTTTTATGTATAAAGAATTCAATAAATTATGTATTTGTCTTTACTTACATCTGTTGTGTTCTTTGGTGTTTGTTGTTGACATGTGTTTTCTGCTTTTTAGAGACATGTGTTTGTATAGAACGAATAATTGACGGTATGCACAAATAAATAGTAGACACGAATAATAAAACACTAAATAAAAACTTAAAATATACTGTGAGGACTGTTTCTTGCTCTGCTATCATATAGTGAGATCAATTATAAATGAACGTGGTGTGTACACGTTTGTCGCCATTAGCCAAGAATGACGTCGTTCGTTATTACTTGTAACAAACTTGTCCCTGTTGTCTGTGTTTGTGTACGTTAGTAGCATTTTTGATAGGTCTGTTCTACTGATGTCATTGAGATAACGATATTGTCGTACATTATCGATATCGAATCGCGTACAACTCCGTCGTTCACAATATATGAATACATGTACAATGATAAAACCACAGAAATAGGCTTTGACTATATACATACTGGACTGCCTGATAAGAATAACACAGAGTCTAATGAACAACCGGTGAAGTTGAGTCAGACACCCGTATCCTCGTTCAAAATGTTAGTTTACTGGTTTTCTGTTTAAAAACAAAGAGTTACCTGATCCGCATTTAACCAAATTAATTACAAATTTCTAGTTAAAAATTAGAATTAGACATATTTGTAAGAATATTTCGCAAGTATATAAAAACATTCGTCATACAGCAACAAAAAAGATTATTTTTATGCATCAATAAATCAAATTTTAAATTGATTTAACTGAAATTTTTGAACTTCTGAGTTTTATAAAACTACAACATTACCGATTTAATTCATTATTAAAAGCAATAATTGTGATAAGAAGAGACCTAGTCAAAGGAAAAGACAATAGCTCTGTTTGATAGGACTACACCAACTCACACCAACCTACACCAGGAAAGATTCCACAAATGCAAGAATGTTATGCGACTTTGCGCCATGTTTTACTTGAATATTTGTGGAATATCCCTACCGGTGTAGGTTGGTGTAAGTTAGTGTAATCCTATCAAACAGAGCTTATAAGTATTAATAAATTTGATAATGAATTAACATTTTGAACAGGGATACGCCTGTTTGTTTTGAACACAGCTTTTTATCAGTATTAGCAGTCCAGTATGTATATAGTCAAAGGAAATAGGTATTGTAACGCGGTATTTAATGATTAACAATAAATACCACGTATTTTGTCTGCTCATTTTACTGAGCTATTCCTTCATTGTGGAAGACACACTTCTTGCGTTTATGTATTGATGATTACATCATATATTGCATCTTTAATTAAATAAATGAGTTTTTTGTAATAAATTGAGTTATTTTATTTAATTATCCAACAATAAAGTCACAATTGACAGAGTCGATTGTTCAAGGAGAATCCCCCAAATTCTTAACTTTCCGATCCAACGGGTGGCTTCAAAGCACTTTAAAACTTCAGTTTTATTTTGTCATCGTCCATAAGTGAAAAATTTTGTTCTGCTTTATCAATAAGCTGTTTAATATGATCAACTATTTTATTTTATTTTAGTTTAAAGAAAGCAGAAATCTTTGCGCCAGTATTCAATAGATTTAAGAAATTTTTGATGGCTCAAAGTCAGATGAGTTGTTCCGAAAATGACGGAAATATTGGAACATTGAGTCCAAGCCAAGAACAAGAATTTATCGGCGAAGAATTTAGTACCCTTTTAAAATCATCCTCAACTCGTAAGTCAATTGCTGATCTTTTTTTTAAATTCCATTATGAAATCATTAAATTTTGTTCCTTCCTTATTTTTAGTTGGAACTCACTTTCGATTTTCTGCTGAAAAGCAGTGGAATGACACCAAAAATTTCGTAATGCCTTCATATTTCGCATTAAATGTGGAATCATTAGCTAATAATTTGTCAAAAATACCTTTTCTTATTCGTCATCAAATTAAAACTACGTCGTCAGTGAGTGAAGATAATAACACTTTTTTCATTATAGTTCTCACCAACGTACGAATCTTGAATATTTAATTTGATCTCTTCCAGGGAATTGATTCCTGTATGGAAATACATGGAATCTCCCATCGTAAGTTTTGCCCAAAATTTGCCGTATCTCATCGCGATTTTCGAATTTTTTCATATTTAATTATTTTTATGTTGATGGTAGGTTCAAGATCCGTGAGGAATTCCATTGCGTTATGCTTGGAGAAAACTGATAATTCGAAGAATTTCAAATTATTTAATTCAAACAAGAATGTCGCTACAGATCATGTTCAACTCTCCAGCAGTTTAGAAAGTCCAATTAAATCTACCTCGAAGGATTCCATTCCTACTAATAACGAGCCGAAAGAAATTATTTCATTGGATGATTGGTTAGACAGCGTACTAGACGACTGAAAGCTTGAAGTTTTTTGCTAATCATGCGTTCAGCTGTTTATCATTTGTTGAGAATTCGATTGTTTTTATGCATTTTTTGACTTGGTCAGATTTATCGAGAAGGGAAAATTATTTCATTTTTACAAATTTTTCGTGCATAGTGAATAATGACTGACTGGATGACAGTATTGATGAATTGTATCTTTTTTAGTCGTTCAGAAAGTCATTTTTTCCAAATTTTGATTCGTAAGGGAGAGGACCGTGACCTGCTCTCATTCCGCTGGGAACTTTATCTTCCTGACTGAATTTTCCGAAAAATTATTGTCGATAACGGAAAGAACCATGAATTATATTGTTGCCTTATTGAAGGAGATATAATTATCTAAAACTAGCTGCATCCGTCCGCTCATTATATAACTAAAATCTCAAAAGGGAATAAAAGTATTAAAGTGCTATTTAAAAAAAATGCTTTTCTCCAGTACTGGTAGTTAAGTATGTATTTAAGAACAAAAACCAAAAAAAAAAATGAAGAAAATTAAAATCATCTAGCTTCTCGGAGAGAAGACCAGTGCACAGAGGTCACGATTTTTATCCCTTGTGCCCTCTTCACATTACAAATATAAAACCTTTTGTTACTTCTAATTTCATTTTAAAACTTTATCTTGCTGAGGTTCTACCGACATTGAATTAAAACCCTTTAGTAAAACATAACTAACCTTCAACAGATTTGTCCCAAACTAAAACTTTTATTAAAGCCTACCTAGCACTTTCTTGCGATATTAAACAGCTTATATATGATTACTCCATCTTAAATTTTTTCTGTACAAGAAGGCATAAAATACATTTCATCTAAAACAGAATAAAAATATTTCATCGGTACCACCCATATAAAGCTATGAACCGGCGTATTTTTTAATCCAAAAATAAATAAACAAATTGAAGGCAAAAAATTTTAGTACATCAATACTTCGCTAGAAAACCGAATTTGCTTATTTACATTTGTAATTCAAAAAACAATCCTGAATTCCAAATGAGTAAAAGAATTACAAAAAATACTATCGATAGTTATCGAGGTATCCAACACCCAGACCAGTTTATAAAAATGAAAATATCAAGAGTATAAATTGCCAGAATTCCGGATAAGAATTAAGTTTAATGAAGTGTCAGAGAAATTTATAATGAATTGTATGGAAAATAAAGCAGGTTCATAATTGAATATATGTATAGATATATTATTTTATATGAACTTTCAATCAACTAATAACGCATTTTTCATGGTTCTATCAATTTAAAACTTATCTTACAACTTTCTCCTATTTGAACTATACTTTATGCTAAATTTTTATGCGCAGGTATCTATTAATTATTTGTAGAAGAATTCGTGATGCAAGAATATGCTTACAAATTTATTAAAGGTATAGACAGTTCTAAATCTATTACTTTTGGCTTCTACGTTTACGTTTAATCATCTGAAAAATTAATGATCAAATAAATATTCATACACACATTAGATGGTACGTGTGTGTGGGGCTCTGGAGGCAATTTGGGCCCGGGAAAAAAAATTTATTACCCCAGCGAAAATAGAAATTTGACACTTTTATATTAAAAATTTTGGAACAGTTAAGAAAATTTCGAGCATCGGAAGAAATTCCCCCTTTCACCCCCTCTCGTCGTGTCTATACGTATGTCTTCAAAAATAAAAATTTCCTCTTAATATCTTGCCTTTTTTTCTTCTTTTTTTTTTCATTTGATTTATGTCACACGAGCAGTAAATGTTGCGCAATAAAATATTGTGCCACACAAACTGTTGTATTTTACTGTATCATTTTGAACCGCCGCAGTATGAAATTCTACTGCTCGTTTCTCATACTGCGACAGTCAAAATAATACAATGAAATACAACAGAGTTCAAGTCGAGCAATATTTTACTGCGCAACACTTTACTGCTCGTATGATATAAGCCTATTACGGCATTCTGAATATTGTGATGAGTACTTATGTGTAACCTAGTAGAAAGGTGAAGAGTAACATTCTCGATCTAGAGTTGGAAGATCTTCATTGAAACTCCTTATTTTTCAAGTTTTAGGTGGAATTTTAATTTCATATGATGTGATATCAAAATAAAATTCCGCTCCGCATGTGCCAAATCCCATATATAAACTCTCAAAACTGGCTACAAAATCACCAATATTTGCCCAGGTTTTGGCTTCCCCAAATGTTAGTACAAAATGGTGGAAAAGCAAATAGCTTTTGGCTACCTTCTTGTTAAGAATCCTCTTCACAACAAGATATTCAACAGTAGTGAACCCAATGTGATTTTTTTGATATGTCATGAGTGTCTAGAGACACATTACACTTATATAAAAATTTGGTGCTATGTACTGGCGAGTTACACTTACAGACCCTTACAGACCTAGACACCTTGGCTGTCAAGGAATAGGTTTAACAAAAAAGTGGGAATTCTATACCCCTCCTTCCAATAAATTTTCAGGAAGGGAGTAAGAAGTAGATATGGAGGAAACAAGTTGACCTCATACATCAACTCCTTCATTTTTGACAAGAGACCATTTAGTCTATGAAACTTTAAAACTGGACACAAAAGAAGGTTCAAATGCCAGAAGTTTTACCTCTGGGAACTGCGATAAACCAAGAAGAATTAGCAGTTTTAACATTGAGGATTAATCGTACACTAAGTTAAGACTCAGACACTCCCACACTAGACTCACAAATATTATAGTCTGTAGGTAAGCACTGAAAGTGAAAATCCAAATTTTGTACAAAACTCAATAGAACAACAATGACAACAAATGAACTTTGTCCCCACCAGTTATGAATACAGTTGGATAAAATCCAAACCCAATGCCATCTACATCAACTGCCAGAGGAATTGACATTCAAAATATTGGCTCAAATAATGCAACTTTTACGGACATAGCCAACATAGAACCCCACATTTCTCAGATAGAGAATAGAGATTCCTTTGTCTTCATGGTCGAATTATGGAAAAAGGCAGATAATATAGTAGCACCTTCCATTAAAGGAAAATAGTTTTGCAAACAACTACCATAAAGTGTTGTGCAATGCCTGGCTGCTGTTGGTTTAACTATGATCAACACTTCTGTAGATTTGGATTTCTCAGCTAAGAGTGCAGAGAGTACTAGAATAATCAAAAATCAAACCCTCGATTGGAGCACTATCTTCAGAGAATGAAGAAATTGCACAGCTTCGAGCTAAAATAGCTCAACTAACTACAGAAGTACAAAGGAACAATAAAAAACTAAATCATAAAAATTGTAGAAACAACAACTACTCGAATAGCAGGAACAGTGGTAGAAAGTGAAGAAAATGAAGGTCCAAAGACCAAAAAAAGAGCAATTCTACCAAGGGTTAGAGACAAACTCCCCCTAGAAGACCTCTCATAAATCTCAATCTCAAAACTGGGATGGGAAAACCTGCTTCTTCCATAGCAGGTATTGTAAAGAGTCCACCAAATGTAACAACCATTGTTAGTGGTGGGGGAAACCCTTTAAGAAACCTAATTTATCAAACTAGAATGAGGAGCCATCTATGTGGCTGGAGACCCATGGGAAAAATACTCATGTCACCTGTTCATAAAGAATAGAACAAAACAGGAGATGACATTTAATAGACTCAGGTGCAGACTTGAACATACTGCCAGTTAATAAAAATCTGAAAATACTACCTCCAAACCTTAAATGGTCAAAACCTTGAGCATACAGATTAAAAATGAGCAAAGTTAACATAGCTTTGCAAAAAGACATTAGACATTACATGATCCTCCACAATTGTGGACATACCAAATCCAATCCTAGGTGCAGATTTTCTTGCACATTTCAGCGTGGTCATTGACCTTAAAAATGGAAAAATCATATATAGTGAAACTAAACTATGTGTGTATGATAAAACACTAACATACCAACTGGACACAAATATTTCCAGTTACCCTAAAATTGAGAAAAAATTTCTACGGACTCAGTCTGACTGCTCTGGAGTTATACAACACTCAATTCACAAGCCTCCTACACATAAACATGACCCAGTTCATTATATTGGAACAAAAGGAGAACTTACAGATTACTACCTAACAAACTCAAAACGGCTCGAGAATACGATAATCAGATTATAGGGGAATGGATATGCTGCTCCTCAAAAAATTCATGGAGTTTTCCTAAGCACATGACAAAAAAAGAAAGCAGAGAATGGCAAATTGTCGGTGACTACAGAGCCTTAAATGCCAAAACAGTTCCTAATTGCTATCTAGTCCTAAATATAACAGACTTTAATGTAAGCATGAAAGGTAAAACAATGTTCTCCAAAATTGATATCCACTGGGCATTCCACCAAATTCCAATGGCTGAACAGGACATACCAAAGACTGTGCTTACAACACCTTTTGGTTTATTTGAATAATTTTGAATGCCATTTGGACTTTGTAATTCTGCACAAACTTTCCAAAGATTCATCAATGGATTGTTTAGGGATCTTCAGTTTGCATATGCTTTTGTTGATGATATATGAATTTGCTCAAAAGGTGGTGAACTAGAACATGAAAAGAATGTAAGAGCTGTTATACAATATGAACATGCTGCTGGGCTTACTATCAGTGTTGGTAAAAGCTTATATAAACAAACCAAAATTGACTTTCTCAACTATTAAGTCTCAACCAAAGGCATTTCCCCACTAAAGACCAAAATCAAACCAATAATGAATTTACCAAAACTTTTAAATGTCACAGAACTTTGGCATTTCTTGGGAATGGTGAATTTCTACAAATGTTGCATGAAAAATGCTGTAGCCGAACAAAGTAAGCTGTTTGCATTAATAAAAATAAATAAGAAAAAAGATAAAACTCCACTCAAATGGACTAAAGAAGCCAAATAAGCCTTTGAAAACATCAAAGGAACACTGGCAAATACAACTCTATTAGCTTATGCTGACAAAAGTCTGCCATTATGTGTTGCAGCTGATGCTTCAGACATTGCAATTGGTACAACTTTGTACCAAATGGACAATGACAAAATTACTGTTTTCTAAAGAAAGCTTTCTAAAACTGAAAAGAACTACATCACATACAATAAGGAATTACTGGGAATCTTTGCTGTGTTGAAGTATTTCAGGCCCCAATTAGAGGGTAAGTGTTTCACTGTGTATACTGATCATAAACCCCTAACACATGCCTTCATGCAAAAAGCAGAACCAGCCTCCCTGAGAAGAGTCTGACAATTGGACTATATGGCTAGTTAACCACAGACATCCAGTATATAAGTGGAGAACTTAATACTCCAGCTGATGCTCTAAATAGAATTGAGGCTATCTTGGCACCGGCTCAGTTGTCTTACACTGAAACAGCTAAAGAACAGCCAAAAGATGTAGAACTACAGGAACTATTATCAGGTGATGGTATAGCCCTACAATTGAGACAAAAGAAAATTCCCAGTACTAATATTCTACTAATATATCACATTAGTACAGGTAAGAATAGGCCATTTCTACCATAAAAGTATCGTAAATTGGCTTTTGATAGTGTTCCCAACTTATCGCCCTCTGGAATAAAATGCACTGCTGAACTTGTATTGTCAAGATTTGTATGGCCTCGAATTAAATTTGACTGCAATAAATGAGCTCGCAGTTTCCTGAATTGCTAAGGAGTATAGCATTCAGATTTTATTTTGAACAAATAAGATCTGGAAACACATTTATTTTTAAATGCTGAACATTTTAAGTTGAAACCAAATTATTATTCAAAAAAATAATAAACCTCGAAGTTTTAATTTTGGTTCAAAAATCAAAATTATGTGCCTAACATCATCTAGCAAAATGTGGTACTTCACAGTTTATTTTATTTTGTTCGTATGGTTCTAATTTGATTATGCTATAAACAGAAAATCAGAAATATTTACATGTATGAATTTGAATAATTTTCTAACCTCTAATATAATCTGGCACTGTTTTGAATCTATTTATTCCGTTTTATATCAAGAAACCGGACAAGTCTGAAACTAATGCGCCACATTGTTGGCATAACCCAGTCATATTGTAATATCCGGCTCAACTTATGGCTGAGATAATCATTCTGCGCCATTCTAAATAATATTTTCCACTAAAAACTTTTCCTAAGGGTGCTTGTATCGGTTTTATTTCATTGGGGGATGCCATATTTTCTTCAATTTTTCGAAAACCTAACACACTATTTTCTTTATTAACTATAGCTATATATTTTTTATTTTCTATTGATCCTTTTTCAATTTCCTTTATTAAATTTTCTTCTTTTTCGTGTCTTTTTTCTAATCCTTTTTCGCTATTCCCTTTTTTATTCAATTCGTTATTCTCCAGTTTTTATTATTTAATTAATTGAAGAATCTGTTCATAAATTTATCTTTCGATTTATCAGAACTATAAATTCTGCTCGAAAAATAATTTATTGATGATTCTAAAATTTTTATATATTTTATACTGCTAATCTCTTCGATCCTACCTGATATATCTATTACAAACGATTCTAATACTATTTCGCCTGTAAAGTACTTAAAATAAGGCAAATTATAGGTTTTGATTTTTATATCTATCACTTTTTCACCTTCAAACTTTTTTATTAATTCTTTCAATTCTTCCTTCTCAATATTGTACTCACCAATTTTTCCTTCAGACGAATTTATTATAGGGGACATATATAATTATTAAGTTTCTCAAATTCTTGCCTCAGTTCAAACACAATAGTTTCTAACACACGAAAATATAATTAACTTCAACATATATTATCTTTACATAATTATTTTACCTTGATATTTCTGTTGTGTTGATAAATAATTTCTATCTTCGTAGTTTCGCTGGCTACCTTTGTACTTCCTGCTTAAATTTTGACTGGAGTTGGCCGAAAAATGGGGTCTTCGATGTATGGATTACCGTTGAATCCTCGATGATGGGAGCAGGTTTCCTTTGGTTGTATTCACAATCTCTTTGGCGGTCCTTTCTGGATTTGGCATTCGATGACTTCCAGGATTGGCCGTTATTAAGTGTGGAACTTCAGCTTCGACTTTTCGATTTGATTTTAATTTTTTCAAAAAATTGAAAATAAATTAAAATTCGAGTTTAAACTTTTTGAAACAACACGGTAACTACTTCGTGCATTATTCAACAGAAAACATGAAAAAATTTTTGCACAACAGTAAATTAATTCAAAAAAATTATTTCGGCATCTATTCAAGATTCTGCAAGTCTCTCCTCAAAGTTCTACAGCAGCGATGGCTACCATGATGTGAGGCGTACAGAACGAGGATCGAAAGAACTTGAGACTTTAATTTAACGACATTTAATTGCAGACTGAAATATATTTTACAAACGAAATATGAAATGGCTAAGCAGAGCATTATTGGTTCAAGAAACGTAGGGGAAGCGGTTCATGTGTGAGATGATTGTATGACATATATATATAGTTGTGATGATGATGATGAAGAAGGAGATGAGGTGGGATTTCCATTACAACACTTTTTTATTCGTTTTTTCAAGGTCTTTTTTATAATTGTTTTTAATTTTCTCTATATTATCCAGTTTATTATACTTATTTTAATTAATTATTATTAAAAAACTATCCTTAAATTTATTTTTAGATTCAATCGAACTATAAATTCTACTTGAGAAATAATTTGGGGATGATTCCGATATCCTAATATATTTGATGATACTTATCTCCTCTATTCTTCCCGAAAATATCAATTACGAAGAATTCTTATATGATCTCTCCAGTATAATATTTATAAAATGGTAAATTATATATTTCTAATTTTATATCTATCACTTTTTCACCTTCAAACTTTTTCACTAAATTTTCTAACTCTTCACTTTCCACTTTATATTCACCTATTGTTTTTTCTGATATATTAATTAACTGGGACATATATAATGGGAACGGAAAATAGTTTTCTTTTACCTCACCTCAAACACAATAATAATATATACACGAAAAAATAATTGAACTACAATATATATTACCTTTTACATTCCTTTGTGATTTCCGTTGTGCCGAAAAATTTTTGTTTTTTATAACTCCTCTGATTCGCCATTGTACTCACTGCTAGTGAAAAAGTTAGGTTCTCAATGAAGTAGATTGCTGTTGAATCTTCGATGATGGGAGCAGATTTCCTATGGTGGTTCACTTGATCTTTTTTGGCGGTCCTTTCTGGATTTTGCGTTCGATGACTTCCAGGATCAGCCGTTATTAAGTCAGCAACAATTCAGCTTCGTTTTAAGATTTTTCAAATAAAAATTTATGAAATTAACAAATTAAAAATTCGAGTTAAACTTCTCGAAAAGCACAATAATTATATTCGTGTGATTTCACATAAAAAACATTAAAAAATTTTCGCCCAACAGTAAATCAATTCAAAAAATTAAGTCTGCATTTGATTTCAAATTTTTTACAAGTCTCTCCTCAAAGTTCTACTATAGCGATGGCTACCATGATGTGAGGTATGCAGAACAAGGATTGAAAAAGAACTCAAGACTTGTTGAAAATATCAAATTTGAACTGTGATTATATATTTGTATGTGACATTTATGATATATAGAGCCTGATAATAACTATTACTAGCCTACAACTTGTGGTTGTGTCAACATCGTTTAATAAATCAAGTTCGTTAAATGAATACATTAATGGTGTTTTTACTTAATTAGAGTGTTACACTTAATTACTCATGTGTGAGTTCATCTGTTCGATCTTTCGTCAGTTCCAATGATGTTTTTCATTACCGCTTAAATCTGGTTTCTTCACAATGGTTATGGGCCCAGACTACGTATTGGGCAAAGTTATGCTGAAAAATATTGTCAAGTGGTAATGTGTTAACCTGCTCGTAATTTCCTATGTTCCCTGTTTTGTAGTCATCATTTTGGTCATTGAGTACCTGTTTCCTCGAACTGAAATTCAAGATGGATGCTTATCGTAAGTTCACTATTGAACCTTATAATGGGAAAAATTTGCAAATGTGGCAATATCGTATTGAAATTCTGCTGAAAAAAGAAGCTCTGTGGGACATCGTAGAATTTTTGGCACCCAAGAAAAATCGAGATGCGGATTGGATCCAGCGGAATTATTGGGCAATGTATTTTATTCCCTCAAATGTGCATGATTCTTATGTTGAAGTGATCCGTGGACATGATACCGCTTTTCATATGTTCAACTCTATTGTGAATTCGAGTGGCCGAGAATCTGATCTGAAACTTACCGATCTGAAGAATGAATTATTTGCGTTGCGTTATAAAGTTGGTGCTGATTTGGGCAACTATATTGTGAATTTCCGAACAAAATGTCGCCGTATTACTGAGTTGGAAGATTCCACAACAGAAAAACAATTCATCTTACAACTACTTCGTAGCCTTCCTGAAGAATTCTGCACAATCCGAGTGATACTGGAGAACTGTGGAACATTATCCTGCTATTCAACTACAAGTACATTGATCGATTTTAGCCGTAATATTCGTGGAATTTGTAAGGATTCAGCGTCATCTAGTTCGATGTGCGCTGAAAGTCTATCGAAACCAACTTCATCATTCATCAGATCTGATGACGAGAAAGCTTTCAGCGCTGGTAGTAATCGAAACTACAATAATAATCATGGTAATCGACATCATTTTAATCAAGGTAATGTTCATGGTACTAATAAATTTCACCGCCCTCATGGGAATTTTAATCAGTGCTCGAATTTTAACGGCAGTTTTAGCACTAAGACTAATCAAAATAACGGCTAATTTAATGGTAATCGATCTTTTTATCGTGATAACGGGCAAAATTTAAGTTCAGAAGGCCGTAATTTTCATCAAAGGAATTCGTTTTATCATGGTAATTCATCTTATTCAAGGAATAATTCTTCTAATAGAAACTTTGATCACCGAAATGATAATTGGGGGAATATTCATTGTCATTTTTGTGGTAAGTTAGGGCATATCTCACGTCATTGTAGTCTAAAAGATCGCGAAAGGCACAGTAATTATACTAATAATAAATTAACAGTCTGCTGAATCTTATAATATTGACTGTGATAGGGAATTTAATGATTCTGGTGGTTATACTTTTCTAATGCCCGAATATTTGACGCACATTGATGATGTTAATGACAATGGAATAAATAATTATAATAAAACATATTTACCCGAATGTTACATTGATAATAAATATAATGATAATGGTAATGTATCCGAATGTTCAATGTATAATGCTATTGATAATGAAATAAAATTAAATAAAATTTTAACTAATATAGATGATGATAGGGACTTTGGAAACTTGAGTAATCATACATTTTTAATGCCAGAAAATTCGTTGACAATTAATAATATGAGAGTAAAGGATAACCTAAATTCAAATAAAGTTTCATTTGTGTTAGATTCCGGCTGTACTATTAATGTAGTTAACAGTTTATCATTGTTTAGTGAATTTATTGAGTTGACTAAGCCTTTTAAGATACAGGTTGCCAAGAAAGATGTTGAACTTATAGTTTCAGCTGTAGGGACAGTAAAATTAATAATTGAATCGGGAACTAACGAAACTTTAAAGAATGTCCATTATGCAAAAGAACTGCCCACAAATTTAATGTCTGTTAAGTATCTTGCTAAAGCTGGCTGCGATTCACTATTTAGTGAGGATTTTGTTCAGGTATTGGACAGAAATAACGGAAATAAAATAGTATTTTCTGGAAAAAGTATAAATTCGGATTTGTATGTAATTAATTTCTTTCATAACGTAACACAATCATATGATTTAACGGTTGGAAAAAGTGAAACAAATCCGATTGAAATTTGGCACAGACGTTTAGCTCATCTAAAAAATAATGATATAACAAATTTAGTTAAACGTGGTCTTATACCTGCAGTTAGTAATGGCAATCGAGTTTTCTGCGAGCCTTGTATAATGGGCAAACAACATCGTAATTCTTTAATCGACATGAGAAAAGTACTAGTAAACCTTTGGATTTAGTTCATACGGATGTTTGTGGTCCAATTAACCCGATCAGCTACAATGATAAACGCTATTTTGTAACTTTTGTTGATGATTATACAAATTTTTGTCAAGTGTTTCTACTTAACAGTAAAGCCGATGTACTAAACAAATTCAAAGAATTTCATGAGTCAGTGTCGAATAAATTTAATTGTAACGTAAAAAGACTCAGATGTGACCGAGGCACTGAGTATCTCAATGCTCCATTTAAAGATTATTGTATCAAAAAGGGAATTCATTTGGAGCCGACAATTAGGAATTGCCCACAACAAAATGGCAAAGCTGAATGTATGAATCGCACATTAGTGGAAAGAGCGAGAACTTTAATTTATGAAAGTAATTTAAATAAAATGTTTTGGACCGAAGCTCTAATGTGTGCACTTTATGTAATTAATAGATGTCCGACTAATAAAAATTTCATTCCCTATGAACAATGGTATAACAAAAAGTTCGATTATAATAATTTAAAGGTTTTTGTCTGTGATGCCTATATGTTAAATTATCAACATAACTCGGATAAATTTGGAAAAAGAGCCTTAAGCTCAAGTTTGTAGGATATGCTCCTGGCGGATACAAATTACTTGATGAAACGAATAATAAAATACGATTATCGAGAGATGTTAAATTTAATGAATGTAATAATAAATCAAAATATAATGCATCAGATGAAATTTTAAAGGAAGTAAATGAGTCCTATGTCGATAGTATTGAGGTAGATAATAACATTAATTTATGTCATATCGAAATGACAGATTGTATTAATTCATGTTATTTTGTACAAAATGCAATGTATAATTATCCTCAGACGTTTGAGGAGGCAAATAGTTCATCCGAAGCCGATGGCTGGAAGAAGGCCATTAATGTTGAGTTAGAGGCATTGTCAGCAAATTCCACTTGGTCTGTGGTCAAACATCCGCGGGATAATCCAACAATAACGTGTCAATGGGTTTTTACAAAAAGGTTTGATAAAGATGGTAATGTTCTGTACAAAGCACAACTTGTTGCTCATGGTTTTCAACAACAAAAAGGTATATATTATGATATTGTATATTCTCCTGTTGCCAAACTATCGACAGTAAGGACCTTTATTTCCATTAGCAATCAAAATAGCCATCACATTCATCAATTAGATATCTGTAATGCATTCTTGAATGGAAAATTAAATGAGAATATTTTTGTGGAAATTCCCAATGGCGTTCATCCAAATCTAAATCGTAGAGAAAATTTTTGATTTTGAATAGATCTCTTTATGGTCTGAAACAGGCCCCTAAGGCTTGGAATAATATGTTTCACAATTTTCTTACATCTTTGAAATTTAAAAAGACACTAGCTGATAATTGTTTATATACATATCATGAAAATAATGTAACTGTGAATTTACTCATGTATGTGGATGACATATTGATAAGTTCAAGTAACGTAAACATAGTGCAACATTTCAAGAACTTAATATGTAATAAATTTAAATGCAAAGATTTAGGAGAAATTAATAATTATCTTGGTTTGGATATTTCGTATGATTGTGAAAACGGAATTGTTAAAATTAATCAAAAGTTGTTAATTGAAGTGGTTGCAAAAAGGTTTAACGTAAATGATTGCAAACCCACTTATTCACCTATAGAACCTAGACTACAATTACATTTAACATTAAACAGTCACGATCCGAAACTTAATAATAAATATCAACAGCTACTTGACTGCTTAATGTATTTAATGTTGGGCTCTCACCCTGATATTTGTTTCTCGATATCATATTTTAGTCAATTTCAAAGTACCGCTTCTGACGAACACTATAAATATTTATTAAGAGTTCTTAAATATCTTGTAACTACTAAACATCTTAATTTAACATATACTTGCTCAAATAATAGTAATGATAATGTTCTTGATATATATTCCAATGCCGATTGGGCAAATTGCGTGTTGACTCGTAAATCCATTTCAGGATGTTGTGCTTTTGTGTTTGGAAACGTTGTTTCCTGGTATAGCCGAAAACAGCCTACAGTAGCTCTTTCTAGTTCAGAAAGTGAGCTTATAGCTCTTTGCGAAGCTACAACTGAAGGTGTATGGCTTAAATTATTGTTAACCAATTTTAACGTTGTTTCTTCCGAAAAATGTACGATCTTCGAAGACAACCAGAGTTGTTTGTCTCTTGTAACTATTGGTAGATGGAACTCGAAGAGAAACAAACATGTAGATACAAAATATACCTAGATTTATTTGTGACTTGTGTAATACTAAAGTATTCAAATTTATGTATGTTGACACCCATCATCAAATTGGTGATATTTTCACTAAGGGTTTACCTGTACCAACGTTTAAAAATTTTGTTACCCTGTTAAATGTGATATAATTGTTTTTAATCAATTTTTAATTTTTAATATTTTATGTTTGTGATTTTTATTATTGTCATATACTTGAAATTTACCCGTTTCAAATTTGAGGAGGCGTGTTGGAAATACCAAATTTGAATTGTGATTATATATTTGTCTGTGACATTTATGATATATAGAGCCTGATAATAACTATTACTAGCCTACAACTTGTGGTTGTGTCAACATCGTTTAATAAATCAAGTTCGTTAAATGAATATATTAATGGTGTTTTTACTTAATTAGAGTGTTACACTTAATTACTCATGTGTGAGTTCATCTGTTCGATCTTTCGTCAGTTCCAATGATGTTTTTCGTTACCGTTTAAATCTGGTTTCTTCACAAGACTTTATTTTCCTACAACATTTATTGGCAGACTGAAATATATTTCACAAGTAAAATATGAGATGGCAAAGCACAGCATTATCAGTAACAGAAAGTAGGGGAAGCCATTCGTGAAGAGAGTAGTGTGTATGACATATATATATATATAGTTTGATGGTGATGATGAAGAAGGAGATGAGATGGGATTTCCGTTACAACACATTTCTTCAGTAGGCGAGTTCCCTTTACGCCCGCCAGGTGCGCAGGAGATCGTGGGCGTTTTTGCTCACGATAATAATTTACTATTATATTATTTCCTTCAATCAGTATTGCCAGATGTACAGCTTTGGCCGTAAACGTACGGCTATTTTAGGTATAATACGCCCATATGGCCCAAGGTTGAGCCGTACACAAAATATACGGCTGTTAAGCTTCCACGTAGGGCTTCATTTTAAAAATACAGCTTTTACCAGTTTCACCATTTTTGTAAATTTTTTTCGAAAATTTCAAGCAAATTTTCATCATTTTATTTCATTTTTTGTGGAAGTATCGAAATAGTGAAGACATGAATGTTATTATCATTTTTTATTTCGCATCAATTTATTGGCTAGTTTAGAGATATAATCATAATACTGAATTTGTGGAAAAAAAATTTATTTAATAGAAAAGAACCAGAAAAAAAAAAAAGTCATTGATAAGTTAGTTAGTTTTACACTTACATGGGAAAACAAAAAATACGGCTCTCTGGAGCAAAATGGCTCTTTGGAGAATAGTATACGGCAATTCTACTTTCAGCATCTGGCAACACTGCCTTCAATAGAATAAAGTATTTTTGCTTAAGCCGTCAGACGAATGTTGTCGTATCATCATAATTTGTCCGTTTGAATTTGACTAGTGTACAGTACTACCGAACAATTCTGGTTTTGAACACGTTTTAATGCTTTGTTTAATTAATTTCATTTCACCCAATCTGTTTGCCCCTGTTCAAATGACATGAGTAAAATAAATCTGTCATTCATCTCTATTACTCGAAAACGTAAGTTTATTCTTGCAAGTGTTCTCTTATTTATATTTTTGTTTGTATTATTGTACTTGTACGTGTATGAACTCATCGATGTTATCGCTAAAGAAGATATCTTCGACAACCTGGTTTCAATCGACGGTTCTCCATTGAAAAATGTGTGTCCTCTCAGCCATGTCGAACCACTCAATTTCTTGCCTGGCCATTCTATTTCCTACTGGCCTCACAATTCTGCCTATATACGAGTTGACAAGTTGAATATATCTCGTGGAGGTGAATGGCAACCGGGGCACTGTGCCGCCCGTTTTTTGGTGGCTATTATAATACCTTTTCGGCGGCGAGAAAGTAATTTGAAAGCATTTATGCACTATATTCACCCATTTGTTCAGAAACAAAATATTCATTACAAATTCTATGTGATTGAGCAGAGTAAGAACAAGAAATTCAATCGAGGTAAACTTTTTAACGTCGGATTTATCGAAGCTCTAAAAGATAACTCGTTTCCGTGTTTTATTTTTCATGATGTCGATTTGCTGCCAGAAAATGAAAACAATATTTACGCCTGCACGAAAGCACCGCGTCACATGTCGGCTGCTATCGACAAATATGATTATCGTCCGCCGTACTATCGTAATTTTGGCGGAGTACTCTCCATCTTGGTCGAACACTACCGACATGTCAACGGATTTTCAAATGAATTCTATGGATGGGGAGGAGAAGATGATGACTTTTATAATCGTTTGAGAACTGCTCGAATAAGACCCGCTCGGTTTGATTATGACGTTTCTCGGTATTATAGTTTGTCTCATGAACCAACAATTCCGAATGAAAACAGGTTCAATATTTTGAATGGTGCGTGGAAAACAAACGATTTAGATGGATTTACTTCCACAAGTTATTCTATTATACGCCGATCGGATGAACCGTTATTTACTAGAATCGTCGTGGAAGTTTAACCTCATACAGTGGTGATCATTTATCTTTAGAAACGCTTATGGTGAAGAAATAATCAGAGCATCTCAGGAAAATTCATCTGTATTGAACTTCGACTTAAGTCCATCACAATTTATTCGAGAAGAATGAATCTCATTTATTTAATGCGATTATATGAGTCCTTTAAAACCGGAATTGAGCGTCATTTCGTTCAACAAAGAAGAATCCGAGGGTGTAACTACCGATTGTGGCAAAGGTTTGACGTTTACTTACGTGTTCATTTAATACGCAAATGTAAGAGAATAAACTCTTATGATTATACCATGAAATCTCATTAATTAATTTCTTGATTACGTTATATTTTTGTGAAAGTCGTAGCTGCTTTTATTTATTCGCTTTTCTTATAATGACGTTTTTTTAGTACCAACAGCCATTATTCAGTGTTTAATATTTGTCCTATCTGAATGACCATTGAGAATCATTTTCGAAAAAATAACTAATTTGTGCCATCAAGTCACTGAAAATAATATAATAACTTTAGAAAACTTGAATTATTGGTGAAGTGTGAATTCATTTTGGAGGTCTTCTAAACAACGGAATTCTCGAACAATGAAAATACTGCGAAAACTTCGTAACACCAGTTAGTTCGGTAGAAAAAATTAACCGAAGTTCGTAAGAAGTGTCAAACAAAAATATCAACTCACCTGTTTGCAGGAAATATTTTCATATTTAAGGGAGAATAGTAATTTTTTAATTTTTATTGCATTAAAAATTTTTGTGGGTTTTTCCACTGTATAAATGAAGAATATGCTCACAGCTTTTAAAGCAGCTACCGAAGATAAACTTGTTCCGAGTTCTACTTTGGTTTAAATTCATGTAAATGTTGCTGAGCAAAATTTTTCTAATATAAAGGTGGGTAATTACGTAATACTAATTTTTACGATTAATTTTCAATTCTATAGGTTTGAACTACTTTAAAACAAATTTGTTCCCCAACTTTCAGTTCCTAATTCATTGTAGCGACTTTTATGCATAATAGATGAAAAACTGAAAATCATTCTAAACGGTCTCCTAGGCTATGGAATATGGAGGGTTGATTAGGCAAGTCAGCCAGAAAAAATGATTTTAGGTATAGATGTTCCAACGTTATTAGTTCCAACTGAAATTATGAGGAATAATGAGAAAAATCAAAATAACATCTTAGTCGCGAGTTTGTAATATGTTTGGAATCATCCAATACGAAATCAGTATCAGCGGGTGTAAAGTCTAAATTAGCAGAATCGCTTATGCTCTGGAACGAGAAATATTTCCAATGATCAAGGCCACATTAAAAAAAAAAATTGTTTCAAGTAAATAATTTTTTATATCTCAATATCTACAAATAATACATACATTTTATAGTCTAATCATAACGTAAAATTGCGATTTTTCCGTGTAAAATGATAGTGAAAAACAAGAAGAGCAAATATTTTAAGCAAGAGAAAAACAAACAACCCCGCAAATGAAGGGTGAAACAAAGAAAAAAAACATAGCAAGCAATACAGAGGATGTAATTTTAATGAACGTAAATTCAAATTAACCCATATCAATCTGATCATTTTTCAACGGTTGTAACATTATCCGAATTCCGAGTGCGAAAAAATGCGTTACCTAGGGCACCAGATGTGATTGAAAAATCGAAAAATACTAAAGAAATGGAGAAAAAATACTTGCGATGATAAATCTAGGATTCGAAAATGTAATTTCGATTGTTCGGAAACATTTTGTTGACATTTAAAGACGATCTTCGGTTTCATTTTCATTAGTTTACTACAGAAATATTGATGGCAGGGTAATACAAGAAAAAGTATTGTTATTTCTGGAAGATTTTGAATAAAAACTTGATTAATAGTCGATGAAAAAATAATTTAAAAATACAAAGAAGTGAGTACAACATGAAGTTATCATTTGCTGATTCTGCTCGACTAAAAATGATATCCTTACCATTCCTTCAATACGTCGATTCGAACAATATTCACCAGCATAAAATCTCGCAAGTCGAATTTAATCAAATACAATTTAAAAAAAAATTGAAATCGAAATTCAGTTTCTACTCATTCAACCGTCAATACATAATATTAAGTATGTATTCAAAAACAGTTACAAGAAATGCCTTTGAAAGACATGAGATGAATACATCTTTTTCCTAGTTAACACATTCTCACAGGTTGACAATGAATACGATTGCTACATTACACACGTACATCGTCTAGATGGAAAAACAGACTGAAACTTACATTCGATGTTTTTTTTGTATGTTCTTTTCAGCAGTTTGAATGGATGTTTTCGCGATTTCCTCCACCTTCTTAATTGGAAAACACTTTTATTTGAGCTATTATAAAAAATATGTTAGCTCGCGTCGACTCGATATTCGTAGACCAATAAAATTCGACTCACGATAAAAAAAATAATCAAAACAGAATTGATACTGAAATTAATGACGACGTCTCCTCGGATAAATGTACAGAAAAATTTTGTCTGTCGTCGGTCGTGCACATTTTAAGGACGTCCTCCTCTGGCAGCTTCTTCTAATGCACGAATTTTCGTTTCATGTTCGCGTTGTTGATGCTGCTGTTGTAGTCTGCACAATATTTACATCACAAATCCTTCACTCAGGTTAAATGTAATTTCCTACAAACGAATAAATGTCACGTCAACGATTGTAATCGGAGCCATCAGACTTGGAAAATAGAGGAAGAGATGGTACGAGTAGATAATTAGGTGCAATGAAGAGCCGCAAAGAATTTCTGAAATGAAGTGAAAGGAAAACAGGGAAAGAAATAGGAAAAAAGTGACGCCCTAGAGCAGTGGCGTGGCTGTGAGAACGCGGAGTAGAATGGACGTGGGTGTTAAAAATTGGGCTGACAAAAAAATTACAGAATAGTCGAATTTCTTTAAACTTTTAAACGTCATCCCTTCGTTTGTTTTTGATTTTACACCCCATTTCTGAGCTACGCATACACTTATCAAAAAACGGAACTAAACTGATCCAAATTTTGACTACAGTCCATTCAGATTTTCCGTTCAGCTTCACAAAAAAGCTGGCTACGCCATTGCTCTAAAATTACGAGTATGAATTATATAAAATCTAATTCTCCGATTTATACCTCAAATATTCTTCATGCTGCGCCATCAACGCCGGGTGAGGATATCGTTCGCGTTCTAATAGAATTTGTCTTTGAATATGCTCGTGAGCAGCAGCCTATGACAACACAAGAAAATATAAATTGACGAAATTTTAAAATAACAGTAAGCAAAATTTTCCCTAAATGTTGCACCATCGTTCACTCGTTTATCGAACTATCATCAAAAATAAATAACAGCCAGAGAGCCAAGATTGAAATTTTTATTTTTTGTTATAAAAATATACTGTCTTTGATCACATTAATAGGAATGAATTTAAATATCAAATTTTCTATCATCAAAATCCGACCACAACGCTAGGTAAAATTAGGCTTAACATTTTTTCATTTCAAACTTCGTTCGATAAGTTTTCACTTAAAATTCATTCACGATGGCTGAGAATACAATTATTCACTACTGAGGAACACAAAAAAAAAAATTCTAGCGCAGCAAACCACGCTGAAAATTGCAGGTTTCTTAATCAAAATAAATTAATTAATAAATTACGTTCGATGAAGTGTCAAGTAAATTAATAGTGAATTACATTGCAAGGTTACAAAATACGTACACAAGTTATTAAATGATTGCTTATCAAAATGAGATAACACCAAACCTGTTTATCAAACAGCTTTTTGGTTTCATTTGGAATTATCTACTCTTCAAGACAATAATTGATGATTTTTTCAAAACACTTCTACGCGTTAACCGTTTACCGATTGAAACTAAATTTTGCAGAATGATAGAATATAACTGGTTTTTTTAGGTAACGAATTTTGTAAAATTTTCGAGGTTATTCTACCAATAAACAAATTTCTATGGCATGTTTACTCCATTCAGTAATTTGAATTTTATCAGAATAGCTTCTTAATTTTATAGAAACTGTACAGAATTCCATAATGTCGATCAAAGCTAATATAATATATGTTCAATGTCTATACCGAATTTCATGATCATGACCTAAAATCCATTTCAGAATCATGTAAACTTCAAAGATGCAATATAATAGAATATACAGAGTATAACGTGCGGTCGATCTGGACCAAAAGCAATAGGGTTCCTCCCTGTCTAGATCCATACCAAATTTCATGACTATCGGATGAAAATTGCGACCAGCATTGTGTTAAACAGAAATTCGTGTATATTTATATATACATAAATTTCAACAAATAGAGCCAAAATTTTTCTGCGGCTATGAAATGAAAAACAAACCTACCCTCAAGTCCGAGTTTTAATACAGGATCAATTTTAGTATGAAGATTTTCTTCGAAAACTTACATAAATGAAAATTTCAGCACAAGAGACTACTTATATTTCAGTAAGTTCTGCTCTTTAACAAATTTGGTAAACACTCGGAAACTGGGCATTACATACTGCTTCTAAACTTATTAATTTTGTAGTCAATATACCTGATGAGCGAGTTGATCAGCATAAGGTCGAGCAAGAAGTTCAGAGGGATGATGCATCCCCATAGATGCTTCACGACCCGGTATCATAGTTGGCCGAGGATAAGCTCCTACAATAAATACAAGACCATGAAAGGAAACAAACATAAGCCGACATGTTGTTTACTAATTAAAGGCAAAATACGTTTCTTCATTAATGAAACAAAAATAAATAAAAAGCAATTTTCACCTAATCTCTCAAGTCGTTCCCTCTCTAATGGACTTAAAGCAGCAGGCTGACCAGCGGCACCGTACAATCCAAACGGATGAAGAGCACCAGGCGCTGAAGGAGCCAACGCGTTAAACCTGTATAGGAAGTAAATCATCGAAATAAATGCAGAAGGAGAAAGAGGAGTATTATGAGCATGCGCGACAACTTGCCCCGTGCTTGGGTGCTCGAATACCACATCGGAAAAAACTGAAGTTACAGAGCATAACATGAAAAATAACATTGTTTCTCCACCATATGACAAATAATATTAATTTTTTCAATTTGAAAATATAACTAAATGAACCGTTTCACTCTTTAAATACTGTGCTTCAAACTTAATTCGATATTTTTTTTTTTTTTTTTTTTCAAGCAACAAAAACATTTTTTCTTTTAACAGTGAGCACCACAAGAAAAAATTCCAAGTTGTCGCTAATGATTATAAATATTTGTCGTACATTTCTGGAGATACGAACCGTCGTATATCCAGCCAGTGAGGATCCATTGGATTAGGTAGACGAGAACCAGCATTTTTCATCATTTCTTCTTTAATTCGTTCGTTCAGTTCTTTTTCGCGCAATTCGCGTATTTCACGATCACGTTTTTCACGTTCAAAGTGTTCCAGTTCAAGTCTACAAAACAAAAGAAAACAAAAAAAAAACAAAAAAAAAACCAGACGCGTATCAATGCGTATCTCAACCTATGTTAGTTTGAAAAGATAAAACGGTAAAGCCAATGAACATACTGCAAACAGTACCTTTCTCTGGCAGGCCCGTACATGTTCAGCTGATAATGAAGCATAGGATCGATGCACTGAGGCGGAAGAAGTGCGGCAGCTGTTCGTGGAAGTGGCACTGGCGAAAATCCACCGTGAGGTCTAGCGTACTCGCCTAGTTGACGTAGTGCTGGAGTATCATTGTACGGAGTTCCCCGAGCAAACCTGTCGTATGGGGACGTGATCGTCTCGATAGGACCGCGAGATGGTGGTTTCGTCGTTTCTGGTTTATCTGGCGTTGCGATTTTTCTCTACAATAAATCAGAAACCAACATGAGTAACTGACATTGTTTTGCGCCGAACATATCCAATGCGTTTTTTAACGTCTTACCGCTTGATTTTTCTCTCTTTCTTCTCGCTCTTTTTCAGCTTGCTTCCTTATTCGCTCTTGTCGTTTTTTGTCCAATTTCGAATCCGGAACTGGTTTAAAGGTGAGATCAGTGCGAGCGCAGGAATTATAATCTCCTCTATTCCAGTGGCGTAGAAATCTGTTTAAATAAGGATAATGAGCGAGTCGCAATAAAACAGATAAAGGGCTTGATAAATCGTTATAAAAAACGAACCAAGTCGGTAGAAGTATTAGAGCTAATTATGCAGGAAAAATAAAAAATGTTGATATTTACCAAAGAAGTGACAATCATTCTGGTAAGTAGATTTAAAATACTCGTGAAATATCGTCTATAAAAGACATCGAAGCCAAATGTGCCTAAACACTTACTCAGACGCATAGTTCCATACTACCCTCCGAGTACATGAACATGCTCTTTTCTACGTCTGTAGTTCATGATCATTTGATATTAAACAGAAAACAAAACTATCTTTTAATTTTTCTTCAAACCTATCCAATTTTTGTCACCAAGTTTTGTAAACACGAGTCAAGATTCGGCTCGAAAAACAGCAAATCATCGAATTTATCATATTTTATGGGCAGGAAGACGCCATTATTAAATAAAACCGACGTGATCACTGAATTTGACGCAAAAATTATTTTTACAAAATACGTTCAAGGCTTAAAATCGATTTTGAAGATTTCTGACAGTCATTTTTCTATACCAATCATTCCATTCTTACATTGCACTTTGACTGCGGTGGCATTCGCTATCCTCGATTTTTGGCTCGGGGGAAGGTCCTTTCGGAACGTGATTAGTCGGACTCAAAATGTCGTCATCTTCCGCAGCGTTCATTAAGGCGTCTTCGTTCTGCTGCATGAATGTCGGATCTGGTTTCATCAACTCGCTACTAGCCAACGTCATATCTGCTGGTGCTAAATAGCCACCAGGTCCCATACCTGAAAATTAAATCCAAAAATGGCATATCTCTTCTCTCTAGCAGGATTGTCTCAAACACACGAAAATAAATAGGAACAAAGTCTCACCGTGCGGACCCGAAGGAACCAATGGAGAATGAATGGCGTGGGCATGAGCTCGCAGAGCCTCCAGAGAGTTCGCAGTGGGCGGACCTGCCATTCCAGGCAGTGACAGTCCTGGATGGTGACCTTGAAGTACCGGACTGGGTCCTGGCAACATAGGCGACGAATGGGACTTACTCGAGGCGGAAGTCAAACTAGGATTAGCGTTTCCATTACGGGGATTACTTCCACCTGAATGGACACCAGAAGATCGACAAAAAAATGTACTTAGAGACAATGAGCAACAAGAACTACTCCAACCTCAGAGCATCAGCGACATTTAAAATGATAGTAAAGAGAATAGGGTAGTCTAATCCTCCAAGCCTAACTGCACAGCTCCGAGAGGAGGAAGATGCTCACGTTATAAATCTAAGAATCGAAACAAATTAGAAATCTTCACAGACTGAAAACAACACTTGAGTCAAAAATTATTTTTATAAAGACAAAACAACAAAAAACTTGTCAACCTATCAAAAATATTCGAGAGGCAGTCACCTCATTGAATTTTAACTGAAATCTCTTAAAATGGATTTTCGAGATAATACAGATAGTACCTACATTTTTGACCAATGTTAAAGAGAAGCAAAGAAATGTAATTCAATTTCAATATTTCACGAAAAAATATAGAAACAAACGAAAGCATTCTCCAGCGACAGATGTAACAGAAACTTTTGACGAAAATATTCAAGTTAGTACAATTATTGAAAAACGGTTCCTAAAATTAAATAAAACAATCTCACCTAAAGCCAGCGGCATATTCATTAGTTGGGGTGATTCCGCAGAAGCAGATTGATGATGATGTGTATGCTGATGATGATGACTATGATGCGTACTTTGGCCGTGATTTGTAGATACTGAAGACGACGTTGACTGAGATAATGTGGCAGAAACGTGGCAGGTAGCCGAAGAGTGCTATAATTATCAACAACGTATCATATGAGTTACAATAATTCTAGAACAAATTTATACCACAGGGGTATCTCCAGAAGACATACGAATAATATGAATTAAATATTTGGCCACTAAAGGATAAACTGAGTTCGAATGGTAACATTCTATCCAAAATATAATAAGAGTCAAAAAGGTTTCATGGGAATTCAGGCCATTCATGTGAAATTTTCCATACCAATAAATATCATTTAATTTAAGTTATTCGATCAATTCTTATTCTCTGATCAAAGGGTCTAATGCGTAGTCGTTGTTGTTAACAAGAAAAAAAACAGACGAAGGAAAATTCTTAACTACGAATACAACGAGGTATTTTTTAAATTTACTCTTTTCATTATTCTCATCACAATCAAATCGTTAGTTTTCGCAAAACAGGAATCCAAAGTACAAAATTTGTTTTTCTGACTGTAATGTATATAGTACAGGTTGGAAATATAAGTCATCCATAAGGGAGAATCCAAATTTATCGCTTATTTCGCTGCTACTGTTGTTTTTTCCCACACAAAATAAACTTACGATACTGACAGAAGACTTGAATTTTCTCAAAATTTACCCAGCTAATGATTAAATTTTCATTTTTTTTTTTTTAATTTGGTGTATTAAATCTTTCATTACCGAGCAAATAAAAAAGGGAATCAATCAATGCAGGGTAATAGACTACAGCCAGACCTACGAAGACTTTTTTTTTTATCCTTTTTTGGACTGTCTACAATTCGTATTTGGCCACACACATCATAAGGTTGAGTAACTTCAACGCATAGATGGTTTCTGTAATATAAAACGTCAACAAGTACCTGCGGACTGTTACTACGTTTGACTTTGTGCTGTACGGACGCCGAGCAATTCGAGCTAGAGGAGTGTGAGATGGTCTGTTTCTCGTTGTGGTGGTGGATGGACGAGTGATGCGACGACGAATGATGATGCGTCTGCGTGATCTCCTGCGAATGGACATTCGACTCGTCGTCACGCAACGACCGTGTGGTCACAGATGACGAAGATGACGATGAATGGTGTGAGGTCATCAGCGTGGTCGCGCCATCCGCGTCGCGTTTCGTGTTTTCCAGCGGGCGCGGCGGTGGTATTGGCTGAGGAATGGGATACGGCGACGGGTAAGGGAATCCGTACGGGTAGCCGGCGTACGGCGGATGCGGATACTGATGGTGCATGGCGTGAGCGACTTGAGCAGCGGCGGCCGAAGCAAATAACGGATGTTGGAAATAGTGCTGATGCATAGGTGGCATGTATGCGGGATGCGGATGAGCGAGATGAGCTGGAGAGGCGCGATTAAGCGGCGACGGTTGTTGAGCAACTACCGGAGGCGCCGTACTAGAAGGCGTATTTATGGGGGACGAGGTGGGCGTCCGGGTAGTGGGCACGGATTGGGACGAGGCCTGAGGCAACGACGAGCCGACGTGGTGATACGGTGATGTCTGCGACAATTTCGGCGAATGCGATATGCGATGAGCACCCCCGCCGTCCGTCAATTTCGAAGAATTGAGACTAGGTGATTTCAGCGGCGTCGTAACGCGCGCCGAAGAATACATGTCGGACGAAGACGAAGAGAACGATTCTTTCTTTATGTCCTCGACGGGCACGTTCGTCATGAAAGGTGAGTTTGTGTCGGACCGACTTCCCAGGTGATGGTGCGAGTCGACGCTCGACAATGGAAGGGTCGAATTCGTGGATGTAGGCAGTAGAGGCTGTGAAATTGATGTACTCGAATAGCCGGGTACTTTTACTTCCTTCAGCGATTGTAGCGGATCTACTGGCGGGGATCGTTGTTGATCGAGCGACGATTCTTGTTTTATCTTCAAATCTTGTGGTTCTACTTGCAAAGAGTTCAATCCTGAAATAAGAAAATAACGACAAAAAAATGTAATAAAATTTTGCTCGCAGTCCCGAAAGAAACGAAAACAATGTAAGTTAATAATCGAGCACGAAAACAGAAAGCAATAAATTAATTTTCACCGAACGTAAGTTCCATTATTTTGGAAAATCTACTTTGCCTTTCCAATCTGACGTGCAAAATCCCGCTAAAATTCGCATCCATTAAAATGCTTGAGAAAATGAAAGAAAATTCAGGTAACTTCTTAAAGCAGACACAAAGTTGAGCAGAAATGTAAAATTCAAACAACCAACGTAGTTGTCAGAAAATGGTAGTTTTACGTATTTTGTTTTTGAAGCACTTTTTCCAAGCATTTATTACACGTTCAAGCTAGAAAAATATATTAATCAAAATCCTGAAAACGACAATTTTCACTCTTCCTTCCGATTATTTAGTCCCATGAAAAATTTACATTTCCAACCAACACTTCTTAGTTTCTTAATGGTTAGTCACATATTTATGCGAAATAAGTAGGATTTGAAATTTTATCGAACAATGGTGGATTTTAGAGGATAAGTAACTCAACTAAATTTAATGATGAAAAAAAACGACCAAGAGACTATTTAATTCAATCAGAAATTAGTACACTCGAGTTTTCAATAATTTTTATTTGATAAATGACACAATTTAAACGGTTAAATAAAAGTGATAAACTTAAATTTTCATTTTAAAAACGTATTTTTATTTGATTTCGGCCTATATGGAAGAGGGTAGAATCTCCAGGTTGAATTTTTGTGAGAAGAGCTAACCTGTCTGAGAAGGAAATTTGGACGTACATCATGAAATATTTGGGGCCTATTATCAAGTAAGTAAAACAAACACGTTGTGCATTTAACCATATGAAAAAAGAAGGATGAAAAATTTCGTGACAGCCAATAACACGTTTATTATGATTCAAAATTTGAGATTTTGTTTGAAAATAAATATTCGAAGGCATAAAATTATCAACGAAAAAACAAAACATTCACATGGAGAAACAAAAAATAAAAAAAATACCTATCCATTTTTCAAAGTACAATTTACGTACGATGATGAAATTTTGCGGAACAGGTATCACTGAAGAAGAATCCGCTAAAAAGAAGCCTAAACCTTTCACGGGAACGTATAATTCCGTACAGTTGAATGATACAAATAATAAGGGGAAGATTCTAATTGTAGGGCCAGTTTTTTTATATGAGAATATTCATAGCGCAGTAAATTACGAATACTTGGAGAAGACCGGAGGATAACAATTTAAAAAAATTTCGAAATCATAATGGATTTAACTTAAATTTGGTTCAAAAAAATTAATTTTAAAAAAATCTTCGTTATCTGTTTATGAAATGACTAATGAATTAATGATCTACGTAACATCATCGAGCCCTAAATTTTCATCAGATGTATCGACTAAAAATGATTCATAAGTGGTGAAATTAAATTGGACTTTACTGAAGATACGCTGAACACAAAATATGTGAATCAATATTTAATTAGAATCAATAACACTCTAAGGTTGTCATATTATCCACTCACACGATGTAATGACTATACATATACAAATTCAAAAAATCAGTTTTCCGAATGTTGCCAGCTAATAAAATCGATTATTCAAAATAGACCCAAAATTTAAGCTAACACATACTAATTAAATGACTATTCAACATGAAAAATATCATTCAAACTCGAATAAAATCAACACTGAAGATAAATTTCTCCAGAATAAAATTTAGGATTTTACGCATACTAGCAGTTTAAAAGGCAGTCATGAAATTTAATAATGCGCAATATTTCATAACTCATTCTGAATTGATATCGAACACTTTCCAAACTTGCTTAATTTGCGACGAAATTTGTACTCCTCCGAGAGTTTAGAGATATGACGGTATTTCCTAACTTACGCACTTGTCAAAAAATAATTAGAAAACTCGCCGACAGTAAGCATTTTCATAATTTTACACGGCAAAAGTAAAAGATAAAATCGAAATGGTCAAATTCAAAGTACATACCTGCATAAGCAGAATTTTCCGATTTATCCAAACTGGAAGAATGAGGGGAATAATGATAAAACGGAGGAAAAGGAACGTTTGGTTGATGCTGTGACAAATTCAAAGTATTTGGTGGTGCATTCGGTGGTCCAACAAATTTATCTCCTCTATCGTTCTCATTGTACAGTCCATAACCAGGCAGTACAACTGACCCGGGAGGAAGTGATTTTTCTGAATTTGAATCAGGTAATCGCGGCGATTCAGACGGGATATGCTGATAAGGTAGCGCAGAAGTAGGTGAATTAGAAGTTTGGTTTGAAAAAGATTGCGGTGAAATGGGACGCTGGGCTGGCGATTCGAGATGATTCGATTTTTGCGGCAATTCAAGTAGACTGTTTTCTTCACTAGTTTGAAGCCCAGGTTCAGTTTTTATGTCAACAGATGTTTCTATCTGAGAAACATAGCCACAAGGATATGGAGATGTAGTGGAAGCGGAATCGGTTAGATTAGTGTTTGCTTGAAGAGTGGGCATTTCATCTTTCGGCACGTAACATTCTTCACTGGTCAAGACAGGTGGTAAGTTTTCATCTCTTTCAGAAGGCGTATTAAAACCACTTTCTGTTTTTACCGATCCATTTTCATAGTCGAATGGTTTCGGTAACGGCAATGAAATATTTGTGGGAGAGTTTTCATCTGCATTTGCCGCTGATGGATCGGTAATATCATTATTTACTGGTGGTGAACCTAAGGTCGGATAGATAATAGATGATGATATCACGGATTCGTCAGTTTCTATTTTTACCGATGATTCGTCGTCATTTCGAGAAAGTTCAGCGATTGGAAGGAGGAGCGGGGCGGTAGGAGTTTCCGACTTAGAGCACTTATCTTCCAAATTCTGAGCTGGACTACTGGCATCAATTTCATCTAACAGTGACTCACAATCTGATTCGCCAGAACCGCTTTCTGGACCATGTTCACGTTTACGTTTAACTTCGCCTTCATGCTGTAAAATATTTGATCGCTTTCGACTTGGATTGGTATCGGATTTACCCTGAAAAACCAAAATGAACGAACATGTTGAAATTCTTCAACAAATAAAAATAAATGAAATTTTGTTCAAGTCTAGATGAAAAATATTTCGACGATATTACTTTTCTTTTATTTTTATCGCCTGGTGACGTGATTGTATGGCCAGGAGATTTTGTTTCCGAAATATTATTACTGAAATGTTTCTTATCAATTTCTGGTTCTGGTGTGACCACTTCACTTCGTTTGGACTTAGATTTCTCTTTCGTGGGCTGAAAAATGAAAGAAAAAATTAATTCACAATCAGTGACGGAAAATGGTGAGTACCAGGGTCCACGCAAAGTGTAACACCCCCTCCCCTATAGTTCAAGTTGTAAAAATAGAAAAAATTCTCTCAGCCTAGCTGTCTCTCCCCATCACTGTTTCTCTCTTTCTTTGTTTTTGGCATTGGTGTATTGTGTTTAATATTTGGTAGTAGAGATGACGCATATTTTTTGTGGTAGTGTGTGTATGGGAATTTATTTGGTGGTTCTGGCAATTTTTAAGCAAATTTTCACATTTTTATTTTATTTTATCTATAATTGTCGGCGGCATTTTCTTTTTTTGGCCAAACTTGGGCAGTGGTGTTGTGTCGCGTAGTTTCTCTCATGTATTTGATGGTAATGGGGTATATGTGTATATATGTGCGGTAGCTGATGATTCGAGTGACATATTATTCCTTGTATAGTGGTGACTGATGGCTAATTTTGTATCTGTTTCTGCCTTTCTCAATCGCCACTTTCCCCACCTCCACCACTTTATTAAAAAAAATTTTAAAGAAATTTTTCTACAGGTTGTACATTGCAAGCTGAGTAGAAATAGAAAAAATTACCATTAGTTAGACAGTCATCACCACACCAGATTACCTGGAATAATACATCACCCAAATCACCAGCAACTGCACACATACACTTATACACCCCATTACCACCAAATGCACATGAGAAAATAGATAACACCACTGCTCAACTTTGAAGATAAAAAAAAATACTGAAAAAATACACCAAGAAGAAAACAACAACAAATTTGATGAGACGTTCCATTAGAACCATAGTTTGCCAAATTCAAAAATATTTGGGGGGTCACAACCCCCAACCCCCCCTTTCGTACACCCCTGATCACAATATTTTAAATGTATAAGTTGTCTGATAATATAAGATTCTTTTTATCACTTACAGTCTCTTTGGCTTTATTTCTAGTTCTCATTCGTCCTGGAGAACCTTCAGGAGAATCGGTTTGAACAGGTTGGAATAGATATGTTTCACTTCGAGAAGTTGGTGGCAAATCACCATATTGCTTATAATATGAATGACAATTGGAGCAAAGAAGAGCACCTTGTTTGGGACCATTGGTAGCATGAAGCCAGTCTCTTGAACCTATAAAATGCGATACAAAATTCGATGGAGAGAAGTAACAGATTTAGAACCAAAGAAACAATAATAATCAGAATTATTAGGAAATATCATTCAAATGATAGAGACAGAGCACTTACTGGTAGTAGAACAATGTTGGCATCGATATCCTCCATTCTCTCTTGAATCTGAGTCGTCATATGAATTATCATTATCATCGTCACTTCCTGAGCTCGCTTCTCCTATAAATAAATGCGTAGTGTATTTTAAGCGTTAAAAGAGAAAAAAATAGTAAATATAAATATATAAAAAGTTTATTTACCTTGATCTTTAGAACTAGGAGAGGGTCTTGAGGTACTACCTGATAAAATTAATCAGCACATTTGAATTAGTTCAATAATTTAAATTAAAAAGCAGCATTAATTTTAATTAATGCAAACTCACCAGTGACTTCTTCTTTTGGGGTGCCTCCTCTGGAATTCCTTGTATTCCTATTTCTGCGTAATGACCCCTGACGTCGTCTTCTATGAGGTCGATTGTTATTAGCTCCAGGTGTTTTTTTCCACAAATAGTAAAATTCAACAAGTTCTGGCTGTAATTGTCAATTTAATTCATAATTAAGAAATAATAAAATTAAACTTTTGGAAGACTCACGACTCGAGATATTTTTCCAAATATGAGCAGAATAACCACTGTTTTGATATCAATTTTTTTTTTTTAACATACCACGAAACTAAAACAGATTTGGATGATAAAATTATCTCGTTAATCTCATAAATTTTTAAAAGATAACATATTATTACCGTATCTTTGTGAGGAAGTAAATCTTTTTTAATTCTGAAGAAGTTTTTACCGAATTGTCGCAAACCTTTTACAAATCGTTTCTGCAAGAAAAAAAAAGTCTGAAACATCTAAGTACAGAGAAGTAAGAAAAATGCATTTGTGAATACTGTTCAATACATTACAGAGGGAGAATATCTCAAGAGGCAAGGGATAATGAAGTTGGATCGTGTCGTCGTCAAGTTCTTAACAAAGAAATCATAAGATAAAATTAATGTGAACTTACGGTTTCTTCTTCAGTCCATTTTTTCTCAATACTCTTGGGAACAGGACATTTCACCAAAGTTTGAAGAGCTTTACTAGGATCATAACCGCAATCGTGAAGCTAAAATTCAACGTCATTATCGTACATTGATCAACTAATCAACGAGAAAAGAAAAATTAGGAATACAACTTACAACATCCATAGCATTAATTGTTGTTTCGTCACGTCGAGCCGCAATACAACCATCTTCAGCTGAGCCACCATCGCACATACCAGCAAATGCTGCCATTGATCTGGCAGCTCTCAAATACATGACTAAATCGCCGTCTAATGTGACACTGGGTACCCATCGAGGTTCCTCTCGATCTTTACTCAATTCGGGATCAGGACTCAAATCTAACGAATTTACAGTCAATCTATTTTCCGGTAACTTTGCCTTAGTAGAATGAATCAATTGACATTTAGAATAAGTTATTAATACTTGCCAAGTACTGATCAAATGAATGAAGAAACATAATTACCTGATGAGATGGACCAATTCGTATTTCTCCTTGAGTAGATCCCATGTTGATTGCATCCGCACATAAAAATTGATTTTAAGGTATAAAAACTGAAAAATGTTAACGAATAGATGAAATTATAGGTTACAACGAATATAACTGACCGATTAGGTACTTTAGTGAAAAACACAGAAGCTGTTAATGGGTCAGTCATTTCAAAGAATATAAAATGAAACAACAACTTTCATTCACATATCCAATTTGAGCCAAGTTCACACAATCATTTTGAAAACGTATTTACAGAGACTATTTAGTAAGCAAGTTTAGAAATGACAAACATAAACACACTTACGAAGATAAAGGAAAATTTGGATGTTGTCTGTCATCCACTTGACATAATGAAAAATGAAGAACTAGATATCATTTCGTATCGTAGACAAAACTAGCATTGTTAAAATAAAAATATAAGATAACTCGCACGGTGGTCGTAATTAAAACATAACAAAATAATGTAGTACGTCCATCTTTGAAACACATAAAAAACTAGTGTTGGTTAATCTTTCGGCTTTGGAGGTTCATCTTGTTGAATGTCAAAATATAAAATAGCGTAGGCAACACTGACGATCAGATTAGGCTCGTTTTGTTGGGACGCATTCAGAATTGGCAAGTCCTAGTTCCACCAGGAGCGCTAATAGCACTTTTTTTGATAACACCATTTTACATAGATGGATAACAACCACAATGCTCAATACAATTCACTTAAAAATAACTTTTGGCACAATTTTTTGTTTAAGAATGTGGTAACATTTTATTTTTAAATTGAAACTCTCATAAGTGATACAATGTTCCCATAAAGTGAAATTTAAGTGAAGGGAGGTTAAAGTGACGTTTGCAAATATGGGCCTCAGCCCAATATTCACAAATGTCACTGAATTTGTGAGAGCCATTGCAGTCATCAAAGTCAAAAATTTGGAGAAAGCAGATCAAATTTAAGAATACTTTATCGTTTGGTAAGTCAGTGCATCGAATGAAAAATGGTTGGTGATTGAATTTGCTATGTTCTGGTGAAAATTGAGGCAGAAAAATGTAAAGTTTAGTCAATTTGAATCCAGTCAGCAAAATCTTAAAGTTGAAAGTAGCAGAAATTTGGTAAAGTCATCGAAGATCGTCATCATAAATGAAAGAAACATAGAAGGATAAGTTACAAATATATTTAATTAATCATTATTTCATGTCAGTTGTCATTATTTTGGGAAAAAATCATTATTTCATTCTTTTTGGTCCATTTTTCATGTATATTCAGTGCTAAAGATTCTGGAAAGTTGAAACCTGAAAGATACTTGAAGTCTTTCTTTTGTGCTTTATCTTGCTCATCCTGAATTACATATTCAGAAACCTTTGTTGCATTCATTCTTTTGAATTTAACAATGGTGCAATTCGATATACTACTGCAATTTTAATGACAAAAATTTTCATGTTCATACTTAATAGGTAATTTGTATTCAATTGTTGAACATTCATAAATTGTTTCATGTTTCTACCCTACCAATGCCAAATGATAAACAATAAATGTTCGTATATTTAACTTTCATGTTGGAATTTGATTAATAGAATTAATAAATTGATTCGGAATTTTAATTCCTACATTCGCTGATCGACTTAAACTGAATTTTGGTGATAGACTTCGAGCTGATAAATACGATCAACCTGAACACACAACAGTGGAGAGATCATTTTCATCGTCAATAAAATTAATATGAAATAACAAATATTTTTTCATTTATTTATTTTATTTGATATAATACTCTGCATTCCCCATTGCTTGGTTGAGCCTGTGAATTGCATAATCGAACAGTTGAGACCGTGATACCCTTAGATTTAAGCAGTATTGAGTTCTGAGGTGGGGTCTAAATCCTTTAATTCCTCTTACTAAATTAAAAATAATAGATAATGTCACGTTTTGACACCAAGAAAGTTTTCAATGGTCAAAATTATGACACCTGGAAGACCACTATGGTATCCAGTTTGTACACTGAGGGACTATATCCCATTATGTATGATTTGAAACCAAAGTTTTGTTTTTGGGCCTTGAATTAAATGTTTTTTTAAACCCCAATCCTGTAAATGCAAACCCCGCTAGCCAAAAGTCATATTTTCTTAATCAGGAGAAAGGCAAAGCTCTGATTTACCAAGGGCTAAAGAAAGAATTAATAGAAAGTGTAAAAGATCTCCAAACAATCAATCAAATACTCAAAATTTTAGATGAGCGATATAAAAGCTGCTTGGAGGTCACTTATATTAATGCAAAACAAGCATTTCAAAAATTGAAATTTGATAGTGAAGGAAATATGCGTAGTTATCTGGATCTTTTCTCACACTCTGCTCAAAAAAGTAGAGATTGTGGTAAATCATTAGATAAACAGGAGGAGATCGAATATTTACTAATATCTCTCAACATGGACTATGATATGACACATTTAGAATTTAATACATTAAGTCAGGATCAAAAAATGATTGAAACACTTCATACCATGTTGATTAAGAGAACAGATAGATTATATAAAGAAAAAAAGTTGAAATACTATAATAATAATAATAATAATAATAAATATCGTAATTTCAACCAAAATAATAGATATTTAAAATTCCAATATGGTGGAAATTACAATAGATTTAGCAACAATAACAGAAATAAAACCACAGTCAAAATTTAGATCAGGGGAAAATGAAATATAATAATAATAAAAAAAAAAAAAAAGAAATGTCTTTCAATAATAATAATAATAATAATAATAAATATGAAAATAAAAAATCTAACACAAATCAAAATCAAAATACTTTGACAAATTCGAATATTATAGTATGCTTTAAGTTTCATGGCAAAGGACATATGGCAAATGTTTGTCTGTCAAATAAAGAAGGTATAAAACCCCAAAGTAAACTTGATGGTCCTGCACAAAACACCAGATATGGACACAATAATAATAATAAAAAGAAAAAAGAAAATTACGTTCAATGGTCAATGATGTTGCGCTATAGGAACTCTGATATGAATATGAACAAACAGGATAGTAACTTATTAAACCTAATAACTTCAAAGAGTCATGGACAGGAGTTAGCTCCGGATTATGTCCCTCTGACAAAACGTATAATGTTTGATGGTGGAGCCATAGCACATGTAGTATCGGATTTATCCAAATTATCTAATCCCGTAATGTTAGAAAGACAACTAGAATTGGAATGTGCAATCCAGGATATACTGTTAGTTGCCACACATGTAGGCACAATGTTCATAAGAGTTGAGAACTCTGAGAGAAAACAGACTGTAATAAGTGTTGTGGTGGTAGTCATGCAACCTCGCTCACATCGTCACCTAACAACATGGTAACACTGAATCATTCTTTTCCCACTTTTAATCAAACAAAACTAGAAGGAGATTACTCATATTAGTTTCTTGCTTTTTTATTCCGTTTTGTTACGATCTCAGTTAAAGTCCAATACTTCATTTTGTTGAAATAATTTTATATTGTTATTATGTTGTTGAAGTTTGTGTAATAAAACAATTTCTTTTACATGTTATATAATTTCGTTCGTTAATTCGTTTTCTTCAAAATTCGCTCGAAAACTAATTCGCATCCTCGGCCAAGAAAACTTAATCATCAGATAGGTCTGAGATTAAAGCTTTTCACTTCAATAAGACTTATGAACATTCATTATGTACCATCATTAAACGTCGACTTATCAAGGATAAAGATTACCAAGAATTGTGCTCTAGGGATTGATTAGAATTTCTCGGCAGCCGACATATATGTCTGTGGTACGAATGAAATTATCTTTTCAGCCCTTAAAATAAAGGGAGTATACATGGTTAAGTACAAAATGGTTTCAGACATGTAGTTTAAATAAAATTTGCCCCTATAATGAAAGCTCGTGTAAATTGACGTGTATGCCTAATATAAAATCTCAAGATGAATGGATGCAATATGAAGTTGAGAAGGAGATAATTGAGGAAACTCAGGAGGGAAGTGAGGTGAACAAGGAAGAAAATAGAGAAAACACTAATAATGAAACCAATAAAACAAAATCACAAAAGAGGAGAAAATTTAGACAATATGAACGATAATAACAATAATTTACGAATACAAGAAATATATGAGGAACAGTTTGAAATGAATGAAGAAATAGGATCACAAAATAATAATAATGAAATAATAAATAATGAAAATATAAAAAGTGACGAAAAGTAGCTTATGGAAAGTACAGAAAACACAAATATAAATAAAAAATAATATAACATAGAAGATTAGGTCATCTGTTTGGAAAAAATTTGAAATTTTTAGCTATAGTCTCTAGAGGTATTCCTTCGGGAATTACTTTATGTGAGGACGAGTTCTGGCTTTGTGAAATCTATGTGAGAGCTAACTCTAGGAGATTAGGTTGCAATGGAGCTTGCACATGACCAAAAAGGAAACTTGAGCTTGTTGTTAGACACAATGGGTCCATTTTCACCAGACGTATATGGCGAAAAATATGTCTTAATTTTTATCGATCATGCTACTAAAAACACATTTATTTCCTCAATTGAGAAAAAAGCCATGGTTTGCGAACAATTTAAAAAACTTTATTTAAAATTAAAATCAAAATTCTGGGATTGCCCCATCACTACATAACGATGTGGCAATGCTAATGAATATCTAGATAACAATATGAAGTCCTTTTGTGAGAATAATGGTGTCAATTTGTAGCCAGTGGTTCCATATTCCCCAGAATTGAATGCAATTGCCAAAAGGCAAAACCAAACAATCATGTCAAGAGTTAGGGCCATGTTGTTTGATGCGAACCTAGATTTCAGTTTTTGGTTTTTAACAGTTGTGGCAGCAGTATACACAATAAATAGAATCCCAACTAGGGCAAATCCCGATAATAAAACACCGTTTGAGATTTTTTATAGAATGAAACTAGACATATCAAACATGAGAGTATTTGGATCTCTCACCCATAGGCACATCTCATTAGAAGTCCGCCAACAACAGGCTACAAGAAATAAAAGAGAAAAATCCACAATAAAACACCCTAAACTCACACAACATTCAGAAAAGGGCATATTTGTAGATTATACCAACAGTGTATATTGTATCAGGGATCCATTACTGGAAAAATCACATGTCACTTGCGATGTCAGGTTTGACAAAACAAAGAATATAATAGAATTTGAAAACACAAATAAGGTGCAGTGGGGTAATTGTAACATAAAATTTGATTAGTTCAACTTTAGCTCTACCTGGTGGCGAATGATATGAATCAAATTTGATGAAACTTGAAACAAATGTACTTTACAGCATTGGCTTATGATTCTATCTGTTGAATTTAGGTTCTCTGTCCAGAGTAAAATTTTTTACTCGTTTTACAAAATCAAGTTGGTATGTTACATTTACCCCGATGAAAGTATGTTTGTTCTATGGATATTTAAATAACAGGACGTGGTAGATCATTGAATTTACTACATTACCAAATAAAAAAAAAATCACAATATCTCAATTTTTCGATAAGTTATAAACTTTTTTGTGCATGAAGGTTTAAAGGGTAATTTTTTAAACATTTTTACTGAAAAATAAATTGAAGTAAAATTGTTTTAAAACATGTTTAATTGATATTAAAAGCATATCAGGCCATGGTATTATAGAAAAATATTGAATTTCTTTCATTCAAGTATTTTTGAAATTTATTTTTAATCTTTTCTTTCTTCTTTTTAAACTCAATTTAATGAAAGTGTGAGAATTATAGCAAATTAAATTATACTCGTGACTATTATTCTCACATATCATTTGTGGTGGCAACACTGTTTATATATTTTTGTGATCTGTGATTTTTTAGTGTTTTGTACCTGACTGTGATATTTTGTAATCATACGCCTCTAGTCGCATTTTGTTATTCATGTTGTTAACAACTCCACTACTCTAATGTGGAAATAAAAGTTCGTAATTAGTGAATCTTGTGTCTTTATTTATGTGTTCGTAATGTGTGTGTCTAGTCTCTGTTCGATGTCGTTTTTAGTTTAGGTTCGTTTCATAGGTTTCTAGTCGTCTCGATCCGTTGATTTCTTCCTCATCTTCTCACAGGTTATGGGCCCAGATACCTGGATGTCAACGTGGTCGCCATTGTCATAGTTCGTCAATGTTGTGCTGTCGGATCCTGCTCGCCACACCCAAGTAGTATCATGCCTGCTAATTGTTTTTCGATTGTTTGATATGTTCTCTGTTCGATGTTCCTGTGATCTCGTTTGTGTTGAATTGTTGGTCGACGTGTCTGAAAGTTGCTGAAAATCGCTGTGTTTGCGGTGTAACTGATCGTTCGTACCTGTCAACGAGATGGAAGCGCGAAAGAAGAACATGATCGAGCCGTTCAATGGGCAGAATGGCCGCACATGGAAGTTCCGGATGGAACTGTTGTTGGCAAAGGAGTCGTTAACTAATATTATAATCGATTCTTTGCCGACTGTTCGTAACAGGGGAGATACTTGGTCCAAGGAGAACGCGAAGGCGATGTTCCTGATAGCTAACAACGTGACTGACGAGTACCTTGAGATGATCCAGACGTACACGACGGCGAAGGAGATGTTTCATGTCCTCACGAACCTCATCGACAACGGCAATGACCAGACGCTGATGGATTTACGAGGTGATTTGTACGCAAAACGGTATGTGTCTGGTATTGATTTGCATAAATATTTGTTGGATTTTCGTTCTCGTTGTAGACGTTTGACTGAATTAGGAGATTTAACAACCACGAAACAGTTTATTTGGTATTGCTGAGGTCATTACCTGCGGAATTTCGTCCAATTAAGGTTGTAATCGAAGATGCAGAAGTCGTCACCTGGGATGGTGTTTTCATGAAATTGAATAACTTCCAGCGTGAGCTATCGTCTGATAGCAAATCGGCAGTTCGAGGTAACACCCTGAACACTACATCTCTAAAACCTTCATCAGTGGGTGCCACTGGTGAGGAGAACATTTATTTTGGTGATTGCAATAATGTTGGACGAAATTTTGGTAATAATAGTAAAGGAAATCGTTTTAATCGTGGTCGATCTCGAAATAATAATAATAGTCGTGGTTTTAGTCGAGGCGGAAATAATAATTTTAATAATAATAATCAAAATTCGAGCTCAAATAATAATAATAATAGTAATAATTTTAATGGACGTGGTCGTAATAATAATACTGACGGTGGACATTCTAATGTGAAATGTCACTATTGTAACAAAATAGGGCACATAGCCCGAAATTGTTATGTCAAAAATCGTAACAATAATAATAGTTGTAATAATAGTAATAATAATAGTGAAAATCGAGTTAATGACCAAAGTTCCAATAATAATAACAGTAATAGGAGCTCGGCACAGATGTGCAATGAAAATTTTAATGCTAATGACGTTTGCTCTGAAGTGGGTTACAGCTTCACGTTGAATAATGACGATAATAAAAAAATTAATGACTCTTGCAATGCAAAAGAAAATTTAAACTTAATGCCTCGAACCACATTTATAGTTGACAGTGGATGCACAATTCACATTATTAATGATATAAATTTGTTCAGTGATTATATAGACTTGATCAGACCGCATAGTATCTGTGTTGCGAAAAAGGGTGTCTCTCTGTCTGTCACGTCGGTGGGTACTGTAAAATTAAAACTTTTAAATGGAATCGTAATCGAGTTGAAAAATGTAAGGTACGCTCGGGAGCTGCCACAGAATCTGCTTTCGGTTAAACGAATGAGCAGGTCGGGATTTGACACTTTGTTCAAGGAAGAGTCTGTTGAGATCATCCAACGCTGCAGTGGAAAAGTAGTTACCACTGGTGTTAGCGTAGACTCGGATTTGTACACAATTGACTTTGTAAAAATGTCAAGTCAATCGTGTAATCTGACGTTGGGGGATGAGTTGAGCCCACTGTTCGTGTGGCATAAACGACTTGCTCATTTAAATGTGAACGATGTTCGATTGTTGTCGAGTAGGGGTTTGATACCCAATGTTGACTCCAATCGCAGATTGCTGTGTGAGCCCTGTGTTATGGGGAAACAGAGTCGAAAACCATTCCAAAGGCATGAAAGAAAAACAAGTAAGCCATTGGAGTTGGTTCATACTGATCTCTGTGGACCTATTAACCCTCCTGCATATAAAGGAGCTAAGTATTTCATGACCTTTATCGACGATTACTCAAATTTTTGTTGTGTTTACTTGCTGGCGAACAAGACAGAAGCTTTTACAAAATTTAAAGAATATCACGAGATGGTCTCGAATAAGTTTGGCTATAACGTAAAGAGACTCCGTTGTGATCGCGGCACAGAGTACTTGAATACCACCTTCCAGTCATATTGTACTGAGAAGGGAATTGTGGTTGAACCTACTGTTGGTGGTTGTCCTCAGCAGAATGGAAAAGCTGAGAGAATGAACAGGACACTGTGCGAAAGGGCAAGGACACTGTTGTTTGAGAGTGGTCTTGGAAAGATATTTTGGTCGGAAGCCATATTGTGCTCCACCTATATCATAAATAGATGCCCTACAAATAAAGATTTTATTCCATTTGAGAGATGGTTTGGTGAGAAATACAATTATAATAAATTAAAAACGTTTGGATGCGACGCATATATGTTGTCATTCAAACATGACTCTGATAAATTTAAGAGTAAAAGTGAAAAATTAATAATGGTTGGTTATTCTCCATGTGGGTACAGGTTGTTGGACTTAAGTACTAAGGAGATACGTCTGTCACGTGATGTTGAGTTCTTTGAGGGTGCTATAAGTAATCCTGAATATAATAAATACACTAAAAATGATGAGTTATTTAAAGAAGTCACTGAATCCAACTTGGAAAATATTGAAGTTGATGGTGATTTAAATTTAGATTGTCTTTCACAGGAGGCGACTACACGTGATCAAGCAGCAGGAAATATATACCTGGCTGAGGATGGCATTCCTTTGACGTTTGAGGAGGCGAGTGTAGCACCTGATAGTCTGATGTGGAAGGAGGCCATTTCATCTGAAATAAGTGCCCTGAACTCCAATCAGACTTGGAAGGTGACCAAACGTCCAAAGGACGCCCCTACCATCACGTGTCGTTGGATATTTAATAAAAAATATGATAATGAAAATAATGTCTTATATAAAGCTAGGTTAGTTGCCAGAGGCTGTCAGCAGAAGAAAGGCTTCAATTTTAATGAAGTATATGCGCCAGTGGCGAAACTTTCGACTGTGAGGACCCTCTTGGCTGTCAGTAATAAATTAAAATTTTATATAGAACAAATAGATATTTGTAGTGCGTTCCTGAACGGTGTTCTTTCGGAGGATGTGTACCTCGAAATACCTGAAGGTATTGAAACGCAGGTTGATAAACACAATAATGTATTAAAACTAAATAGGTCTATATATGGTCTTAAACAGTCGCCAAAAGTGTGGAATAAGTTATTTAATGAGTTCCTGTTGTCACTTGGCTTTGTACAAAGCATGGCTGATGACTGTCTGTATGTTTTCAAAAATAAACATGATGGGACGATAGTTTATCTACTCACTTATGTTGATGACGTTCTCATTAGTTCGAATAATAAAGAACAAATTATATTTTTCAAAAATAAAATTAATAAGAGATTCAAATGTAAGGATCTTGGAAAAGTTAATAAGTATTTAGGTTTAAACATTAATTACAGTCGCGAAGAGGGCACACTGGAGATCGAGCAGAAGAATCTCATCGAGTCTGTTGCTAGGCGATTCGGTGTTGATAAATGTGCACCTACCTACACACCTATTGACCCCAAACTCCAATTGGATAGGGACCTCAATGCGTGTGATAGTGTGCTGAATAATAACTATCAACAGCTCGTGGGATGTTTGATGTACCTAATGCTAGGATCACGGCCTGATATTTGCTTTGCAATATCGTACTTCAGCCAGTTCTCCAGTTATGCCACAGATGAACATTTCAAGTATTTATTGAGAGTTCTGAAATATTTAGTGACTACCAAAGATAAAAAACTTATATATTCATATGAAAATAATAATAATGGCAATATAGTCGAAACATATTCGGATGCCGATTGGGGTAACTGTGTTAACACAAGACGGTCAATCTCGGGTTACTGTGTCTTTGTTTATGGGTCGCTGGTGTCCTGGTCTAGTAAGAAACAACCAACGGTAGCTCTGTCTAGCACTGAAAGTGAGTTGATCGCCATATGCGATGCTACCACTGAATCAATCTGGTTGAAATTAATGACAGAGCTGTAATTTACGAAGACAATCAGAGTTGTCTGGCTATTTTGCACTCTGGAAAATGGAACACACGCAGATCAAAACATGTGGACGTAAAGTACTACCGTTTTGTGTGCAATCACGTAAATTTAGACTTTAAGTATTCATACGTGTCAACTTCGCGACAGTTGGCTGATGTTTTTACGAAGGGCTGCCCGAGGCCTAAATTTGATGTATTCTGTAAAATGTTAAAGTTGTTGTAACTTATTGTATATGTTTACCATTCATGTAATATTTGTTGTTGTAACTTTTTGTATTTTTGTTGACCTTTTGTCATTTGTGTTCATAATGACTCCATTAGTTTAATAATTCATTTTTACCATTTTACCATATTCGTATAAGTTTAATTTGAGGAGGCGTGTGAGAATTATAGCAAATTAAATTATACTCGTGACTATTATTCTCACATATCATTTGTGGTGGCAACACTGTTTATATATTTTTGTGATCTGTGATTTTTTAGTGTTTTGTACCTGACTGTGATATTTTGTAATCATACGCCTCTAGTCGCATTTTGTTATTCATGTTGTTAACAACTCCATTACTCTAATGTGGAAATAAAAGTTCGTAATTAGTGAATCTTGTGTCTTTATTTATGTGTTCGTAATGTGTGTGTCTAGTCTCTGTTCGATGTCGTTTTTAGTTTAGGTTCGTTTCATAGGTTTCTAGTCGTCTCGATCCGTTGATTTCTTCCTCATCTTCTCACAGAAAGGTATACAGTTCATTAAAAAAAAATTTCTATCAAATAACTTTATTTAAGTAGGTATCAATTAAGTTGAGTTACAACAACAAAAAAAGAAATAAATTAGGGTATGGAATATTAAAATGTCTAGCAGCTGCTAAAATTGTTTTTCTATTATTTTGGACATGTGCTATAGCAGCTATCAAGTCCGCATCAGTATAACGAATTTCTCTGTGCTTTTTAATGTAGTTTCGAGGCATCTAAAATTGAAAAATTTAATTGGAGTAAATGTAATATAGTGTATGTTACATTTCCCCCAACATTCTTTTTTGTTGGGGTAAATGTAGCACCTCGAAAATCTTCTCAAATATTCGTTGTATCCAACCCATTCCATGAAAATATTAAAATTCATTAAAAAATAAGTTAGAATAAAAAAAATTGCCTTTACCTTGATTTTTCGATGAATTATGTCCCATCAAAGTTTCACTCAATAACTCAACAAATGAGATGAAATTACTTTTTGACAAATTGCATCATCTTTTTTTAATAATATTAATGACAAAGTAATCTAAGTACTATAGTAGCCAAGTTGAATGGTTTAACCACTTGTACAACTAAAGAGCGCCACAATCCGATTATATTATGCTTGACAAATGGACATTATTACATTTACCCCATTATTACAACTACCCCACTGCACCTTAATAATAATAACCTAAACAATCAGGTGGTAAAATATGAAAATGGCACTGAGGAAACTCCAGTACTATTGAACCTTATGAATTCACATAGTAATAAATACATTGAGGACTGCAATCCGCAGACTTGGGAGGATGTTCAATTCAACCATTTTTGTGAACAGTGGCTTCAGGCTATTAAGGATGAGTTGAATTCATTGTCTGAAATGGGTGTTTGGGAAGTTGTCCCTAAGGAGAAGAATGTGAGATTTGTACATACAAAGTGGTGCTTCACCATGAAACCTAAAAACCTAGGCATTCATATTCCAAAAGCTTTGCTTGTTGCATGAGATTTCAAAGATCTAACTCACTATTCCATGACCTAAACATATGCCCCAGTAATTCAATACTGGTTAATTAGGTGGATCTTGTCAGTCGCTAGTAAGTATGGTTTGAACTTATTACAATTTGATATAAAAACATCTTTTCTTAATTCACAGATAACATACTCCATATTCTTATCTTCTCCCAAAGGCTGCCAATTAGGCGATAATAAATGCCTTAAATTAATAAAGTCCATATATGGTCTTAAGACCTCATCGAAAAGTTGATACGATCTATTGAATTTAAGAGTAGTTCAAGCTGGCTTCATTCAGTCAAAAATTGATCGGTGCTTGTACATCAAACAAGATAGCAGTGGCACAATGGCCTTCCTAATTGTCTATGTAGATGATATGCTTCTTGCAAGCAATAATGATGAATGGACACAGGAATTAATAAACACATTTAATAAACATTTCACGTCAAAATAGAAAAGAACCCCCCTTTTTTCATCAGTTTTGAAATTGACAGTGATATCACATAAAAATCAGTCATATTAACACAATATAGATACATAGATATGATTCTCCAAAAATTTAAAATGACTAGAAGTAAACCTATATCAACACCCATGAAGACTGGATTAAAAATAAATAAACCTACAAATGGGACTGATGACACCAAATTTAGGGCTATGATAGAGAATCTGCTATATGTAGTGAGACTAACCCACCCAGACATTGCCTTTGCAGTCAATTACCTATCATGTTTTCAAACTGCTTCCAATAATGAAATTAAGAATTATGTTCGTCGTATCATCAGATACCTGAAAATAACTCGTGATTTTGCATTGGTTTTTTATTCTGATCATTCACAAATAAAAGCTTTTGTTGATGCGTCATATGCACCTGTCATAGACGACTCACCCATAGATATTAATAACTTGGCGAAAGGGTGCTCCACATCAGGGTACATGATTTTTGTAAACAGAGACTTACTAAATTAAACCATTCATCAGCAACACACAGTTGCAACTTTGTCAACTGCAGCCAAATTAATTGTACTTAATGATGCACTTGACAACATAACTGTGGTCTACAGATTAGTGGAGAGCATTTTTTCTGTAACCAACCCTGTGCAAGTGTTTGAAGACAACATATCAGCATCTTGCATTGCATCTAGAGGAGGCCAGAAGCAATCCAGGTCTCTTGCAATCAAATGTTATGCCTGCTGGAGGTTTTCCAGCAAAAACTAATTGTCTTTAACGACATTAGGTCTTCTGATCAACTTGCCAACATTGTAACTAAGCCTCTTGATCCAAAAACTTATCAAAACTTGGTTTTGAGAATTCTCCGAGTAAGTCAATTTTTTGGCTAATTGTCTTAATTGACACAACTGTTCAAAATTTTTTATATCTGGTCTTGGACTGCGGATGGGCATCAGTCTTTTAGCGCCTATTGTAAACCGTGTGGTCCATAAATTTTGTTGTCACCAATTCACTATAGTGAGATCAATTATAAATGAATGTGGTGTGTACACGTTCGTCGCCATTAGCCAAATGACGTCGTTTGTTATTACTTGTAACGAACTTGACTGTGTTGTCTGTGTTTATTTACGTTGGTAGCGTTTTTGATAGGTCTGTTCTACTGACATCATTGAGTTGATCAATGACATCATTGAGATAACGATATTGTCGTACATTATCGATATTGAATCGTGTACGACTCCATCGTTCACGATACTCTGGGGGGGGGGGTGGAAGTCTAAGTCTTTCCCAGTCTACCTTCCATGTATAAGTCAATATGGGATTTTTGTCTGTTTGTTTATGTATTATCTGTATATGAAAAAAATAAAAAAATTTTTTTTTGTGTTTGTTAGTGTTTGTTATGTAGGTATTGAATTGTCTGATTGAAAAGAGGTTTGTGTGTTTGTTAATATAATACAAAATAAAGAGATATTTATGAAATATTATTATTTATTATATGTTAAGAACGATAACATTTAACGATACGTTTATAGGCTAGGAACAATAATGTATAACAATTAATTATATGAATTTGTACAATGGTATAGGAACATTTATTATCACATTGTTTCTCACTTTGTTTTGAGGTAATGCTTATTTGTTAATTATAGAACAATGACATCCGCCTTCTTATGTAGGAAGGTCTGGTATCACAGGTTTGTTACTTATTTTGTGTTGTGGAACACTCTGCTTCCTCGTTTTTTCTTGTGTTGTTCATGTCTGGATATATTTGTGATTCTGAAAAAATTAAGAGATATATTAATTTATTTGTTGATACGAAAACACGTCAACTACATCATTTCTCCTTCTATAAGGATAAGTGATGGTTGGCTAGTGTTTTGCTTCTGTTGGTTTGTGAAGTGTCACCTGCTTCTCCAATCTTTATATTGGTTTCACAGTGGGTCCTCTGGTTGCAAACTTGATTTGTTTTGTTTAGAAGTTTACCCAGAGTAGATTCTCCTAAAGACGGTCTGGACTAGATAATTCGTTGGTGTTATGTTTTTTGGGCCACTACTTTTGTGTGTGTATGTCGTAAAGCATCTGGGGAGTTTAACTCTAGTGGTGCTAAATATTTAAGGGGTCTGGTAGTAAGTGTTCCATTTGGGAACATAATAGAGGCTGATCTGACTATTTGGTCTGAGGATTGATGTAATTCTTTGATAACTGCTAGTTGTGGTTTGTTAGGTGTTGATACTGCGTCAATGACGTGTACTAAATCTCCGATTTTAGATATGTTGTTATTTGTTCGTTAGTTATTTGGTATTGGTTGTGGTTGTTTGTCTCGAAGGTATGTGAGGTAATTTTGTTTCCATTGAATCCATAAGTTTTTTAAATATGTTTGATCCATTTTCCATATGTGTTGTAAGTGTCTTTCTGTTGTTGTATGATTGATTTCTGGTTTGTTAGAATTTAAGACAGTATGTTGGAAATTAGCATGAGGAAGTTGGCTGGTGTGAGGTATGAATAACATGTTGTTTCTGTCTCTGGGCATAAGTGTCTTTCGTTTATTATTATTTGTAATTGTTTGATGGTAATATTGAATGTGTGTTATAGTACGCTTGTTTGATGATGCCTATTAGGCGTTTTTAAGTGCCTCCGTACCATGGGGCTTTGGCTGGTATGAATTTCCATTGTATGTGTTTTTGTAGAGGTAATTTTGTACTTTGTTGTCATTTGTTACGTTGTTCCAGAAGTTTGTTATATTTGTATTGATGACTCTGAATTGTGCTGCGTTATCTGAGAGTATTAGTTTTGGTGTTCCTCTGTTGCAAAAAATGAGTGAAATGCACACCATATTTCCTCTGTTTGTAAGGATGCAATGGGTATTAGATATACTGCTCGTATAGTGAGGCATGTGAATATGAGAACCCATCTTTTTGATGGTGTTGTTGATGGTGAAATCTGTTGTGGTTGTTTACTTGTTATTATTTTATTGTATGTATAGAATGGGCCGAATATATCGACGGCCGTATGTGTAAATGGGTGATCATTTTTGTTGAGTCTGAAATCTGGTATGCTTGAAAAGGGTGGTTGTTTGTATGGTTTGTTTGAATGGATTTTACATTTATAACAATTTTTCCTAATTGTAGATATGACTAGTTTGTTAATGGTTGGAGTGAAATAGTTTTTTCTGAATTTTGCGACTGTGTATCTGGTTCCACTATGGTAACCTTTTTCGTGTATGTATAGTATAATTAATCTAGTTAAGTATGAGTCTGGGGGTAGAAGGTATGGGGAATAGGTTCGTGTGTGTAATGTATGTGGTGGTAGGTAATTATGTAATCTGAGCATATTGTCGTTATCTAGTTTTATATGGAATTTTTTTAATATTGCGTATGGGGGTGGATTTGTTTGTTGGAGTTGTTGAAAGATAAGTTTGCAATATTTCTTTTGTTCTGCTTTGATGAAAATGGTTAATATTTGAAAGAATTGGTAGTTTGTGTTGAGATATGATGTTGTATGAGATTTCTGTTGTGCTGTCTTTTGTCAAAATTGTTTTAGTGCTTTTATTATGATTTGAAATGTTTTAATTAATTTTTGTAGTGAAGAGAATTTAGTAATGTCTAAATTAAATGGTGTCGAGTTGTTTCCATATATATATGTCATGGGTGTGTTTGTATGTGATGAGGTAGAGTTTGTAATTATTTCTTTATGATCTATTGTTTCTTCTCTGTCTAAGTGTGGGTGTGTATGTTGTGTTTGTAGTATACTGTTGATTATTTCTTCGTGGTCTATGTCGGGATTTGTGTTATTGTTAGTGACTGTTTCTGATATTTGTTCATAATGTGGGATTTTGTATGTTTTGGATTATGTTTGTCTATATTTATGTGTATATGTGTGGTCATTGTATGTGTTGTTTAATATTGTTTCATTAATTTGAGGTTGAGCGTAGTTGTGTAAGGATTCTGCTATTGTGCAAAAGGTTTGTTCGTGTTGTTCCTCTATTTGTATTTCTGACTTTTCATCTTTTAATGTGTGTAAATCTGTTTGTGGCCATTGTGTTTTTCCTTGTGTTAGCCATTCTTGTCCTGTGAACCATTTTGATTGTATTAGGGAAGATAGGTTTGATCCTCTTGATCCTATGTCTGCTGGGTTTTCTTTTGTTGGTACATACTGAAATGTTATGTTTGGAATTGTTATTATTTCTTTAACTCTGTTCTGTGTAAAGGAGGTAAGATTTTTCTTTGTGTAAGCCATATAAGTACGCATTTGCTGTCAGACCATAAGAAGGATTTTTTATTGTTGGGTATGCGTAATGTTTCTCTAAGAAACTTTATGAGTCGTGCTCCTAGTAATGCAGCTATTAGTTCTAATTTTGGTATTGTGTGTGTTTTTGCTGGTGTTAATCTGCATTTACCTATTAGGAATCTTAGTGTGTGTATGTTGTTTGCTTTGTATTGTAAGTATGCTACTGCAGAATATGCTATGGCAGAAGCGTCTACAAATGTGTGAGTTTCTGCTTATTCTGATAGAAAGGGTTTTTGAAAAAATTTCCTTTGGAAGCATATGTCGTTACATTTACTTATGTCTGTTATAATGTTTTCTGCAATAGGGATTAGAGAGTTTGGTAATGGTGTGTCCCAGTCTTGTTTATGATTCCATAAGGTTCGTACGAAAACCTTTGCAGGAACCATTAATGGTGCGAACCATCATAATGAATCAAAGATTGCTGAAAAGTTGCTGACGAAGGTTCTTTTAGTATGTTGATCTGGTATTTTTATTTTTGGTTGTAAATAGAGTATGTCTTTTGTGTAATCCCATTGAATGCCTAATATTTTAACGGGTGGTTTTTGAATTGCATTGTTATCTGTAAAGTATGTTCGTAATTTTGTGTCGTTTGTTGCCCATTGTGCTAGTTCCATGGAAATGTTGTTAAAAGTTTTGTTTGATGCGTTGTATAATTTGACTGCTTGTTCGTGTGTTGAGACTGATGTGATTAAATGAAGTGATTTGTTAGTATGTTGTAGAATTGAGGGTTGGTAGTTTGGAAGTGGTAAAGTAAGGTTGCTGCCAATAAAAATGGTGATGCTATAATGCCAAAAGGTACTCTTTTGAATCTGATAATAAGGAGGTTGTTGTTTGTTAGAGGTTTATTTGGGTCTTTTAGCCATAAGAATCTGGTGACATCACGATCTGATGGGTTAAGTTCCAGTTGTAAGAATGCTTTTCTGATGTCTGCGCTTATTCCTATTGGATTGAGTCGAAATGTTATAAATAATTTTACTAAGTCAGCCAGAAGTTTTAGACCTTTGTGTATGCAATCGTTCATTGAGTGGTTTGATTTTTTAGTTTTGGCTGATCCGTCAAAAACTATTCTGATTGGGTGTGTGAGTTTTGTTGGGTCTACTAGGCTGTGGTGTGCTTAGTAATTTATTGGTTCCGTTGAATGTTTATTGTTAACGTATTCTATTATGTCATTTTTAAATAGTTCTTGAAAGTATGCGTCATATTTTTTGAAAAATTCTGGTGAAGTATGCATTCTTGGGAGTTGACTCTTGAGTCTGCTAAAGGCTAAAGAATAGTTGTCTGGTAGTGGTGGTGGGTATATTTTCCATGGCCATTTGAATTGATATCTACCATTGACTAATTTTATGTTTTTATAAAATAGCTCAATTGCTTTTTGTTCTTCTTGTTTCCGCTGTTAAGTCTGGTGTGATTATTCCTATTGTTTCAAGTTTCCATGAGTTTTCTATATCTGGTTCTGATGAGAAGAATGTATGTTCTGGTTCAGTTGATTGTTTTGTATTCGTTGTTTGTCCGGTTATGTGGAATCCAAAGTCTGTTTCTATGAGTTGTAAGGATGGAGATAAATGAGTGATTGATTTGATGAATTGCCACATGTATTCATTGCCTATTAGTATGTGTATTTTCGATGTTGTCTTTAAAGTTTATGCAAAGTGTAAATTTTTATATTCGGGGTAAGTTTGTTTAATATCATCTATGTTTTGCGTGTCTAGTTTGTTTGATATATTTGCTACTGTTCCAGCTATGATGTTTGTAAATTTGTGTTTAATATGTTCTATTTCAAATTTGACGATGTTTGTGTAGAATGTTTGGAATATCTGATTTTGTATGCCAGTTAGTTTTAAAGAGTGTGTTCCTATTATAGGTAATTTGAGGGTTTGATTAGCTATGTTATCAAGTATGTATGTTTTGGTACTGCCTGAATCAAAAAACGCGTTAATTGGGTATGTTTGGAATGTTTTTGGATTACGTATGGTTGTTGAAAATGTAAGAAATTTATTGTTTGTTGATAGTATTGTGAATAATTTCAACTTACTTGGTATTGGTGGTTGTAGTATTGTTTCTTCTGTTGGTTCTGCTGTATTGATGGTTTGTGCTTCTGGGGTCTCTTCAGTCTCTGTAATATGATGGTGTTTGTTTTCTTGGTTCTGGCGGGGCTGTAAAGAAGTTATATTATTAAGATTATTTGTTTTACGTTGATGTTTGTATTTATTTGTTCTTGCTTACGTAATGGGAATTTAGTTTGTAGGTCTATTACTCTCTCTAAGTATTTGTTCGCCTCTGCTTTTGTTATCGGGTACGTTGTTCTGGGGCATAGTACCGAATGATGAGCGTTTGTTTGTTGGCAGTGAAACCATCTGCACCGTCTCTATTTTTGAATGCAATAGTCTGCTGATGCTAAAACTCCGCATTTGGGACACAAGTTAAACTGTCTGAAGTAAGATTGTCTGCTCTCAAGTGTATTGTATTTGCTGTTGCAGCAAAGGTAACTCCAATGTGGTCCCTTGCAAAACATGCATCTCTGTTTTGTTGGTATGGCTGGAAAACGATAGAGTTGTTCGGGAATGCTGCTGTCTGTGTCTGTTTTGTAGTGATGAGCTGGAACAGAGAAATCATCAATATCATTATTTATGTAGTGTTCTGGCAAAGGTTTACCTTGTTCTATATTTGAGTGGAAGTTAGGACTACTTTTAAGTTGTATTGAATTTTCTGTTGTGTTATTATTAGTAGGTTTGTTATATTGTGGTCCATTGTATTGTCGTCTATTAAATGTATTGTTTGATTTATCTCTGTAGTAGGTGTTGTTTTGTTGTTGGTTTTCTTGGGTTTTATGTGTTTCTTTCATTATGTCAGGTTTTTCTGTTAAGTCTCTGGTTTTAATTTCTTGGTAAACAGCCTCTAAGACAGCTCTTGAGTTTGGTTTGGAAATGTTTATTCTATTGGAGTATGAATTTCTAGGAAAGATATGTAATAATGCTGGAAAGGTTAGGTCTTCTGTTAATTCTGGTACAAAGTCGTGTATAGTGTCTAGTAGCATGCATGTTTTATCGTATGCATTACGTAAGCCTTCTTTGGTATTTTGTGCTAGGGGTATGTTGTTTAGAGTTTGCCATAATTCTGAGCGTAATCTTGATTCATCTCCAAATTCATCGTGTAAGTATTGTAGTCTTCTGAAGTATCCTTGTTCATTGTGTCCTAAAGTTGTTAGTCTTTGTTTGATAGTGTCTGGCATAGCGTCTTCTAGTATTTTACATTTTTGAGGTGTTATGATGTCTTCTCTTATGTGTATGTATTTGGTAAACGATGTTATGAAGTCTGGGTATGATATATGCTTTCCATTGAATTTTGGTAGTTTGTAATTTGGTGTTTTAATTTATTTTCCGATCTCACTTGTCTACATAAAAGTACATTAACTATGTTTTATGTATAAAGAATTCAATAAATTATGTATTTGTCTTTACTTACGTCTGTGTGGGGACTCTCCTGTATGAGGTATAGGGGCTCAGACCCCTCGATGACAGTCGCCACCCTAAAGGGTAGGCAAACAATCGTCCTTGTGATGTTAAATACACAAAATACGTTCGATTGTAATTACCTGTATGTACTTGCAGGTAATGTACGAGTACCAAATTGTGACACAATAAGATGATGTCATGATTTGTACACAAACCAGCCAGTCATCTCTTATCTCAATAGGGGATGATGCAACCTGGCCATTCTCAGCAACGTACGTATTATCTTACATATGTGTGTTTGTGTGCGTGCAAATAAGCCGTATATAAACCACCCGAACTGGCTCTAAATTCACAAGTGTTCGCCTTGGTTTTGGCTTACCCATACTTATGTACGAAGTGGTTGAACACGCTTAAATTCTGTAGAATTTCCTTCTGGTGAGAATATCTCTCACGACAAGGTATTCCACAGTGGTGACCCCGACGTGATTTTTGGCTACATTGTGAGGTGTCCTTAGGCACGTTGCGCTTTTACAAAAATTTGGCACAGTGAGCTGGCAAGAAACTCGCTTGCTCGGCAAATACAAAAATTTTTTTGCAGACTAAGACACCTTTTAGGTCTTCGAAGTGGAGTCTGCTAAAGTGGGAATTTATACCCCTCTCCTTAAAATATATAAACAAAGAGAAACCAGACAGTGGACCTGGAGGAACCCCGACTTCGACTAGACACTCTAAGAATTTACCAAATCTGGAAGAAGGCCCTCAACACCCAGAATTAGCACAACTGGGAGCTGCAATAAGTAAAGATCAACTAGCAGTAAAAACGTTGAGAAGTGGTCGAACTTTAAGCCAAAGTTCAGACCCAAAAACAAATGTCCTACAAACACAGGAGCCAGTGTTTTTGACCAGCAAGGAAGGAAGTAGTTCTGTGGAATATGCTTGTCATCAGAAAGACATAGCAATGGTCACACCACCAAATGGAAATGAAAATCCACAACCATCACAGGGAGGTAGTGCTCAGCCACAGCTAACGCCCGAAGTCTTGGCGCAGATCATGCAACTTTTGCAATTACAGCCAGGACAGAACCCCAGCTTCTACAGACGATGGATAGAGATCCCAGAATTTCCACCCAATGAGGTAGAATTATGGTTGACCGTATTAGAAGGCAGGTTCAAGATAGAGAATATAACCCTGAACCAGCGGTATCTACACATCTGTGGAGGCATGCCCCCACAGATAATCCGCCACATTCCGGACATCATGGAATGCCCTTTGACAGAAGAGGACAAATATGCCTGGTTTGTCAAGAAGATAAGGAATGTGTTTGGTAAAACTAAAAACCAAATCATTGACGATGTGATGGGTGGTATGAAGATGGGGGATGACAAACCCTCAATCTTCATGGCAAAATTGAGGCAGAAGGCGGATAACATCGTAGCCCCTTCTGTCATAGGCAATCAATTTTGCAAACAACTTCCCCAAAGTGTTGTGCAATGCCTAGCCGCTGTAGGTTTGACCGTGATAAACACATCCGCAGACTTGGACTTCCTTGCGAAATCAGCAGATAATGCGCTCGAATACACCAGGTCAAAGCCCGTGGTCAGTGCAGTATCTGCAGAGACTGGAGAGATCGCTCAACTTCGAGCTCAAATAGCTTAGTTGACTGATGAAGTAAAAAGGAACAAAGGCCAAAGCTCCACGAAATTCAATAGTAACTGGCAACAAAGATCTAAAAGTACGAGCAAAAACAACAATAGTGGCAATGGCAAAGGACAACAGTCCCAGTCCAGAGACCGCAGATCTAGTTCCAGTAACAGGGGTCAGAGTTCAACTCCCCCAAGAACATCATCTCCCAAAAACCAGTCTTAAAATTGGGATGATAAATGTTGCTTTTTCCATAACCAGTTTGGCGCAGAGTCCACCAAATGTAACAACTGATGCAAATGGTGGGGCATATCCTATACCAAGGAGGCGTCAAACTAGAACAAGGGCCATCTATGCGGCCAAAGACCCCCGGAAAAATACTCATGGCGCCTGTTCATTAAGGACAGGACGAACAGGAGAAGGTACTTAATCAACTCGGAAGCAGACCTTAGCATATTGCCAGTTAACAAAACCCAAAAAGTACTCCCTCCAAAATACTATCTCCGTACTGTGAATGGTCAAAACATTCTAGATTACGGACCTGAAACCAGCAAAGTTGACATTGGACTCAAGAAAATCATGACGTGGTCCTTCACGGTTGCAGATGTTCCAAACCCGATCCTGGGTGCAGATTTCCTTGCACATTTTGGCATGATCATTGACCTCAAAAATGGCAAATTAATCGATAGTGAATCTAAACATTGTGGGGATGGCAAAACGCTAGCTTACAGACTGGACACAAATATATCCAGCTGTGCCAAAGTTGACGGACAACTCTTACGGATCCTGTCTGACTATCCTGGAGTCACCCAACCATCAATTTGCAGGCATCCTACATATAAACATGACACAGTTCATTTTATAGAGACTAAAGGACCGCCTTGCCATGCTAGAGCACGAAGGTTACTGCCTGACAAACTCAAAGCGGCACGAGAGTACTTCCATCACATCGTTGAGGAGGGTGTATGTCGCCCCTTGAAAAGCTCATGGAGCTCCCCTATCCACATGACAAAAAAAGCAAGTGGAGAGTGGCAAATTGTTGGAGACTACAGGGTCTTAAATGCCAAAACAGTTCCTGATCGCTACCCAGTCCCCAATATAATGGACTTCAATGCGAATATGAAGGGTAAAATGATGTTCACCAAAATAGACATCAACTGGGCATTCCACCAAATTCCTATGGGTGACCAGGACGTACCAAAGACAGCGGTTATAACCCCCTTTGGACTATTCAAATACCTTCGACAAACTTTCCAAAGATTTATCAATGGACTTTTTAGGGGATTGCCGTTTGCATATGCATACTTGGATGATATCTGCATTTGCTCTGAAGGCGGAGAGCAACAGCACGAGGAGAATGTAAGAGCCGTCCTACAGCATATACATGCTGCCGGGCTTACTATCAACGTAGGCAAAAGCTTATATGCACCGACCAAAATTGACTTCCTCGGCTACAAAGTCTTGACCGAAGGCATTTCCCCATTGAAGACCAAAGTAGAGCCAATATTGAATTTCCCAAAGCCCTCAAATGTCACTGAACTTAGGCGTTTCTTAGGGATGGCGAACTTCTATAGACATTGCATGAAGAATGCAGAAGCCAAACAAAGTAAGCTGTTTGCACTAATTAAGACAAGTAAAAAGAAAGACATAACTCCACTCGAATGGAATGAAGAAGCCGAACAGGCCTTTGAGAAAATCAAAGATACACTGGCAAATGCAACTCTATTGGCTCATCCAGATGAAAGTCTGCCATTAGGCGTGAGTACCGATGCATCTGATTTTGCTATTGGTGCAACCCTGTACCAACTGAATAAAGACAACAAGAAATTACCACTAGCTTTCTTCTCGAGGAAGCTCTCAAAAACAGAAAAGAACTATAGCACATATGATAGGGAATTGCTCGGAATTTTTGCTGCGTTGAAGCATTTCAGGCACCAAGTAGAGGGTAAATGTTTTTCTGTGTATACTGACCATAAACCCCTAACATATGCCTTCACACAAAAAGCAGAACCGGCATTGCCAAGAAGAGCACGACAATTAGACTATATTGGTCAATTGACTACCGACATTCAGTATATAAGTGGAGAACTTAACACTCCAGCTGATGCTTTGAGTAGAATCGAAGCTATCTCGGCTCCTGTCCAATTACCTTATGCTGAAATAGCTAAAGCACAGCTTATGGATGCAGAATTGCAAGAGTTGTTATCCAACAATGATACTACTCTCAAATTGAGACAGCGAAAAATTCCCGGTACTGATTTTTTATTAACATGTGACATCAGTACAGGTAAGAATAGGCCATTTCTACCAGTAAAATATCGCAGGTTGGCTTTCAACAGTGTACATAATCTGTCACATGTTGGGTCAAAATGTAGTGCTAATATGATTTTGGCAAGGTTTGTATGGCCACGAATGAAGTCTGACTGCAACAAATGGGCTCGCAGTTCCCTGAACTGTCAAGAATCGAAAGTAGGAAGACACACTCACTCGCCCCTCAAATCCTTCAAACAAACAGAGCGGTTTAAAACTGTACACATAGACTTGGTAGGCCCATTGTCACCATCTCAAGGACTAAGATACCTGTTAACAATAATAGACAGGGCAACACGATGGCAAGAAGCAATCCCTCTACATGAAATGTCAGCTCCTACAGTAGCTGCAAGGTTATACAATACCTGGATTGCGAGGTATGGCGTAGCAGAAGTCATAATTACAGACCAAGGTGGCCAATTCGATAGCTCGCTCTTTAAAGAGCTGTCCAATAAGCTTGGTGTTCAACACAGTCATACCACAGCTTACCATCCTCAAGCCAATGGCAAAATCGAGAGATGGCATAGAGCTCTCAAAGCCTCTATCATGTCTCATGATACCAAGAGATGGGTAGACATACTCCCTACCATCCTCTTAGGCCTTCGATCTGCCCTACAAACGGACACAGGTCACTCTGCAGAACAATTAGCGTTTGGCGAAGAGCTACGCCTTCCAGGGGACTTCTTCACAAAATTAAAGGAAGTTAGCCCCAAAATTATGGTACAAAATATAAGAAATGATGCCAACAATTTTCTTGAACAGGCAGCTCGCCATGGCCAGCCCAAGATTTACGTCTCGAAACACTTGGCCAATACTTCACATGTATTTGTTAGAGACGAAAAAATGAGATCTGCGCTGGAGAAACCATACCCTGGTCCTTACAAAGTAGTATCACGAGATAAGAAAAACTTTGTGATACTCATTGCAGGCAAACCTAGAACAATTTCAATCGACAGATTGAAGCCTGCATACATGGTAAGCATACCAAGAGAAAACATAGAAAATATCCAGACGGATTCACCAATAAACATAGAAGAATCAGTCGAAAAATGTGAAAAAAAAAATTCACAATTAAAGAAAACACCAAAAATAAAAAAGTCTGTGAAGTTTTAGGACAATGTTATTACCAAAACATTCGATCCCAAGGCCCCCATATGCCCACAAAAAAGAGGCAGGCCCCTAGGCAGTAAAAAATGCAAAAATTCCCACCCTTCTCACATGTCTGAGAGATTAATGCGAAAAAAATAAAATTTACTCCTGAAAAAGTAATATCTGCTACGTAAGTTGAAACCCGCTAAAAAATATGCGACGGAAATTGGAACTCTGTGAGACAAAAGAAACTCCGGAGATAAGCAAACGAGGAATGCCAATAAAAAGAAAACAACAGGAATAAACAAATCCACATGAGATACGGAAATAAACATCGCAACTTGCGTTTACCGTTAAATACAAAGATAATTTCAACGTCGTGTCACAAACGGAGATTCCTTTGTAATAAACTTCAAATAAAATATTCTATGCGTTTATTTCAGGAATAACTCTGCTTAAACCGATCAGAACTTAACCAGAAAACTTGCATACGGCCAAGAATTTTAAGTGCTATCCCCTTTACATGCTGATAAGAAGATGTGAAAATAATGAAACGGAACTGTAATGGTAAATTGAAAATAGCAGTAAATTCACCCACTTCAGAACTGTCTTAGCTCTCAGACGTGTTTTCTGAACGATATTTTTGGCTCCCCGTTTTCCTTACAATTATTCCAATGTCGCTACCAACCCGAATCTTCCACAACACGACCAAGAACCTAGAAGTTCCAAAAGTTGCCAAGAACACTGGGAAAATTCTGGAGCAGAAGTTGGAACTTGATCAGATTGAGGAGGAACTCCTGATGGACACGGCACCAGCCGTGGAGAGTGTTCTCGTGGAGATGACGACTCTGCTTCCACCTATCATCTCTCCTCCCCAGACTCCACTGGAACTGACTCCGACAACAGAACCTTCAACGCCGGAGCCGAAGCCAACTGAGACCAGGGAACCTATGAGATTCCTTTTTACGGCGGAGAGGGCAGCCAACAAAAAGGCGAAGATGGCCGCCTTGGCAGCGGGGAATTCAAACTCCCCGATGCTCAGGTAGCCTCAGTTTAAATGTCCACTGCCCCCTCATTCCCATTGTCATCCCTACGCCTTCACCAAAAACCAACCACCAAGGCGTAAGGGAGAGGACAGCCGGACAAACTACTTGGCCCGAGCACAGGCTTGTAAGGAATCTTACGAGTGTGTCGGGGCTGCAGTAGGTAACACCCTGGCGATGTGGGAGGCCGATCAAAAACGGTGTTAAACCCGCATGTCCCCCCAGGCCTTGCGCATTTTGATCATTTTTGCGGCGCAAAAACTGGGGGGAGTAGCTGTGGGGACTCTCCCGTATGAGGTATAGGGGCTTGGACCCCTCGACAACAGTGGCCGCCCAAAAGGGCAGGCAAACAATCGTCCTTGTGATGTTAAATACACAAAATACGTTCGATTATAATTACCTGTATGTACTTGCAGGTAATGTACGAGTACCGAATCGTGACACAATAAGATGATGTCACAATTTGTACACGAACCGGCCAGCCATCTCTTATCTCGATAGGGGATGATGCGACCTGGCCGTTCTCACCAACGTACGTATTATCTTACGTACGTGTGTTTGTGTGCGTGCAAATAAGCCGTATATAAACCACCCGAACCGGCTCTAAAATCTCCAGTGTTCGTTTTGGTTTTGGCTTACCCGTACTTATGTACGAAGTGGTTGAACACGCTTAAATTCTGTAGAATTTCCTTCTGGTGAGAATATCTCTCACGACAAGGTATTCCACAGTCTGTTTTGTTCTTTGGTGTTTGTTGTTGACATGCGTTTTCTGCTTTGTAGAGACACGTGTTTGTATAGAACCAATAATTGACGGTATGCACAAATAAATAGTAGACACAAATAATAAAACACTAAAGAAAAACTTAAAATATACTGCGAAAACTGTTTCTTGCTCTGCTTCAAATAGTGAGATCAATTATAAATGAATGTGGTGTGTACACGTTTGTCACCATTAGCCGAATGACGTCGTTCGTTATTACTTGTAACAAACTTGTCCGTGTTGTCTGTGTTTGTGTACGTTGGTAGCATTTTTGATAGGTCTGTTCTACTGATGTCATTGAGTTGATCAATGACGTCATTGAGATAAAGATATTGTCGTACATTATCGATATTGAATCGTGTACGACTCCGTCGTTCACGATATTCACCTCATCAAATGTTTCAATAAATTCCCCATCGCTGCTCTGTTTCTCTTATTGACATCTGTATCCCTTATATCCATATTCCATTGATTTCAACAATAGTAATTTTTTTTTCTAAACCACACGATTTTTATTTTTTTTATATACACATATATGTTTTATTTAGCTGACGATGATGAGAAATTGATCTCTTCAACCGGTTCATATACTATACTAATTATTTTATATATTATATTTAAATATTTGACATTAAAACATATGGTTAAATATATACCTGATGTTAACAATAACACATTTCATAATATAAATTATTTACCATACATGTACTCATCTGTGGTTTTCATTGTACGCATCTAACACACTAGTCAATTAAATGTTACTAATTTTAAATTTTTTTTTAGCTTTTATCTTTTTAATTGTGACTGCTTTTGCTTATTTGTTTTATGTTTTGCAATATTATATTATGCAAACAACACATTATACATGTTTGTTTGTTTTGAATTGCAGGGGGGTATTGGGATACAATTCCCTCACTACCTCACAAATATAATGATATAGACTTATACCTAAACTGTAAATAATACCTATAGACATAACATTTTCATATTTTACACGTGGCAACCTTGATTGCCGCCTTACAATTTTTTCCATCTTTGATCAACGGAGATTGTTCTCCGTTCATCAGTACTCAGATGTTATTCACCGCTCCTAAGATCAAAGGAATTTATATGGTCAGCTATGAAATTGTCAATGACAAAATATCTTCTGATTGTTATGACCAATCAGATTATTTAGAAACTATAATAATAATTCAAATAAATTGGCTTGTATGCCTAACATTAAAACACAGGATGAATGGAGTGAATTTGAAATAGAACAGGAAGTAATTGAGGAAAATGAGGAGGTAGATGAAGAAAATGAAGTTGGAATTAGTGAGAAAAATAAAGATGACCCTAATAATAAAAATGAAACTAAACAAAATTCCACAAACGAACAAAATATTAATAATAACATTGAAATAAAAGAACAAAAAAGGGAAGAAGGACAGATTGAAAATGAAACAGATGAGGATATAGAATCTCAACTAATAAATAATAATTATAATGATAACATAATAAACAGTGACAATCAGGATTCAAATGAACGAGTGATACAATCCATCGCAAATAAAAAATTAATATGGCATAGGCGTTTAGGGCATTTATCAGGAAAAAATTTAAGAATTTTAAGTAAGATCTGAAGAGGAATTTCTTCTGGAATTAATTTCTGTAATGACGAGTTCCGGCTATGTGAGACATGTATGAAGGCCAATTCTAGGCATTTAGGTCATAATGGAACTCGCACACGTCCAAATAGGAAACTTGAGGTGGTCTCATCAGACACAATGGGCCCATTCTCACCAGGAATTTTTGGTGAGAAGTACGTATTGATTTTCCTAGATCACATGAACAAATACACATTTGTTGTACCAACAGAAAAGAAGTCAATGGTTTTCCACAAATTTAAAAAATTATATATGAAATTAAAATCAAAATTTCCAGATTGCCCGATTGCAACTTTGCGATGTGACAATGCTTGTGAATATTTTGATGTTCAAATGAAGTCCTTTTGTGATGAAAACAGTGTGACATTGGACCCTGTGGTACTATATTCCCCCAAATTGAATGCGACTTCCGAATGACAAAATCCAACAATTATGTCCCTCATTAGAGTGATGCTTTTTGACGCAAATTTGGACTTTAGTTTATGGTCCCTAGCCATCGTTGCAGCTCTTTATACCATAAACAGAAGCCCAACTAGGACAAATAAAAATAACAACACCATTTGAATTATTTTACGGTCATAAACCAGACATTTCAAATCTTAGAGTTTTTGAGCAATGGCTCACCGACATATTCCAATAGAAATAAGACAGCAACAGGCTAGTACAAACAAAAGAAAATCAATCCAAAGTGAACATCCAAAATTAACACAGCGATGAGAAAAAGGCATTTTTGTTGGATACACAACTACAGGCTATTGCATACAAGATCCAATAGTTAACAAATCACACGTCACTTGTGATGTTAGGTTCGATGAGACCAAAAATATAATACAATTAAATAAAGATAATAATAATAAAATAGATAATCTGGTCATAGAATATGCAAATGACCCTGAGGAAACTCCAGTTTTGTTAAATTTAATTAACATCAAGAGTAACCTACACATTGAGGATTGCATCCCTTAAACTTTCGTTGAGGTACAAGTAAATCCTTTTTGTGACCAATGGCTCTCTGCCATTCAAGATGAACTCGAATCCTTAGCTGAAATGGGTGTCTGGGAAATTGTTCCAAAACCAAAAAATGTTAAATATGTTGGCACCAAATGGTGTTTCACAACAAAACCCAATAATTTGGTTATACATATACCAAAGGCTAGATTAGTCGCCAGAGGTTTGAAAGATCTAACAAATTATTTGTTATCTCAAACATACGCTCCAATAGTCCAGTATTGGTTAATCCGTTGGATACTGTCTGTAGCCAATAAATATAATTTAAATTTACTTCAATTTGATATTAAAACAGCCTTTCTAAATTCACAAATCACATATCCTATATATATCACAACCTAAAGGCTGCCAACTAGGCAAAAATGAATGCCTGAAATTAATAAAATCCACTTATGGACTTAAAACGTCGTCCAGAAGTTTGCATGATTTATTGAACTCAAGGGTAGTTCAAGCTTGCTTCATCCAGTCAAAAATCAACCATTGCTTATATGTAAAGCAAGATAGCACAAGCACCATGGTCTTCTTAATTGTCTATGTAGACGACATGCTTCTTGCCAGCAACAATGATGAATGAACAAATAATTTAATATCAGTTTTTAATACATACTTCACAGTTAAAGTAGAATCAGACCCAAAATTTTTTGTAGGCTTTGAGATTAACCGTGATATTACACAAAAAACACTCACTCTAACACAGTTTAGATATTTTGATAAGATGCTCCAAACATTTAGAATGACTGATGCAAAACCCATATCAACGCCTATGGAGATGGGCTTAAAAATAAATAACCCACAAATGGCATGGATGATACAGAATACAGGGCAATGATTGGAAATTTATTGTATGTCGCAAGACTAATGAGACCAGACATGGCATGTTCAGTAAACTACCTCATTTTCAATCTGCATCCACACCTGAAATTAAAAACTACGTTTGAAGGATTATCAGGTAGTATTTGAAATTCACTTGGGATAATGCCTTTGTCTTCCATTTGGACAAAACTCAAATTCAAGCCTTTGTTGACACATCATATACTCCTGATGTCGAAGACAACTCAATATATATAAACAATTTGGAGAAAGGGCACTCCATTTCCGGTTATATGGTTTTTGTTTGTGGTGACTTACTCAATTGGGCCATTCATCGACAACAAATGGTTGCAGACTCGTCAACTGCAACCAAGCATATTGCATTGCCTGATGCACTTGATGATATCACTGTAGTCTGGAGATTAGTGGAGAGCATATTCTCTGTAACCAAGCCCGTGCAGGTGTTTGAGGATAATATCTCAGCATCACGGATTTCATCAGGGGGTGGCCAGAAGCGATCCAGGTCTCTTGTAATTAAGTGCCTTGTTAGAGACTTTTCAACAAAAGATCATTACATTTAATAACATACATTCTTCTGATTGATTGGCCAACATTCTTACAAAAGCCCTTGATTGGAAAACACACAAAATTTTAATTTCAGAGATATTCCGTGTAAGTCAACTTTTTGGATAATTTTTTTTTAAACCTTCTAAATTTCTGATTTTCTGGGTTTGAACTGTGGATGGATGCCGATCTTCTAACATCTGTTGTAAACAATGTGGTTCAAAATGTTTCCATTGATTCCAACAATAGTCTATATCCTATAACTCACTCCTATACACACACAAATAATATTTTTATAATTAATTAAGATGAACAAACATAGATTCTCTCCGATCATATCACAACATTGATACATAATTTTACTTTAATAAATACACACACCACAATAAATTAAGATTACATACACACACATCTGGTCTATACCATGAATGTCATTTTTATTATATATTGTAAGAATAATATGTATACGAGGAACTATAAGAGTTTATTGTGTGAGTACAATGGACAGACTGTAACGTACATAACATAGAATATGGCGTAGTATATTCTTGAGGTTCTAGATGTCTTATATCGATATGTACGTTGAATATATATCGATAGTTATATCGATAACTATCAATAGGTTCCACACCTGTATTATATATCTGAGAGTTCTTACTCTTGCTTATATGTTCTTTCTTATTTACTTTACGTAATACTCTTACGTAGATACCATTCTCACACTCCCTCTTATTACGTCAATTAAATAAGAATGAGTCAGTTTACTTTCATAAATGTCGTATAATAAACAAAACGAAAAACAGTAACAAAATACTGAAAAGGACAGTCTTGAAAATTATGGATCAGTTCTTTCAAAATAACAAAACAAACAACAATAAACTTAATGACTTTGAAAATGCTTAATAACTAAATTCATAAACTTAATTGACTGATCTTTCGATTGACTTTAAACAATCAACACTTAATTCAATAAATTTCATGACTGACAAATATCACATAAATTCATAGTATAAAATCACAACACAAACTTAAATTCTAAATATCAAAAATACAAAATAATGTCAGACTTATAAATGTCTTATTGAGCTTCTGTTTCAGGTACTTCGTTTATTCACCTTTACGAGATAATGCTGTAACATATAAAATACATTTTTGTCATTAGTTAATTGTCTTATTCTATTACTTCATAATTTAAGATTTCATTTCTAAACTTTTGAAATAAAGGTTTAGGTAAAGCTTTTGTAAATAAATCTCCTATTTTTGTTCTTTTGTTGGTACCCATACTATGTCTATTTCCTTGTCTTGAAAAGCTTTTCTAACATAATGATACTTTAACTTTACTAAGTGTCTTAGAGCCCTCGATGCATCTGATTTAGTGGCTTTTATTGCTGCTTGATTATCTTCGAAAATAATTGGCTTAATTTCTTTCTTTAGAATTAGTCTACAAAGATGTTTTATGTAAACTAATTCTTTAGTTGACGTACTTAGTGCTATATATTCTGCCTCCATAGATGACGTTGCTACAATTTTCTGTTTACTTGACTTCCATGCTATTGCATCTCCAAAAAGAAATATTATATATCCCATTGTGGATATTCCATCGGGGTCATTTATTCCTAATAAAGCATCACAGAAACTGACTAACTCATTATTTTCTCCTTTATATAATAATTTATGGTCTTTTGTACGTGACAAATATTTGAACACTTTTTATACTTTAGCCCATTCTATTAATCCAAAATCATGAGATTTTTGTGTCAAAACATTTACAGCAAACATAATACCGGGTCTAGTACTTAAAGCTAAATATAGTAAAGCACCTACTGCTTCTCTATAGGGTATCTTTTCTTTTAGATTTAACTGTGTTTCTTACTTAATTTCTGAATCAGACTTCTTTATGGCTTGATTAGTTAACATTGGTGTATCACTTCCTTTTACATGTTCTAACTTAAATTTCTTTAACAGGGATTCTATAAATTTCGCTTGAGATAACATCATCGTTTTTGTCTCGAAGTTTCGTTCAATATCTATTCCTAAATATTTTCTTGGTTCACCTAGAACTTTCATTTTGAAAGTTTTACTTAGTTCAATTTGAGTTTCGTAAATCTTTTCTGCATTATTTCCTGAGATTAAAATATCATCAACATATTGAACTAACGTAACCATCTTTCCCCCTTGACACCAATAAAATATGCAGGCTTCACCTTCATATAAGTTAAAATTCATACTTCTCATTGTCTTTTTAAATTTTAGATACCACCTTTTTGGGCTAACTTTTAATCCGTACAAAGCTTTTCTTAATTCACATACATTTTCTTTTCTGAATTTTTCGTTAACATCTACTCCTTCTGGTATTTTCAGGTAAATTTTCTTGTCTAGTTTGCTATTTAAGAATGCTACTATTACATCTAGCTGAATAATTTTCCACCCCATTTTATTTACTATGCTCAAGAACATTCTTATCTGTGCTAAACCTATGGTTGGTGCATATAATTTGGACATATCATACACATGATGATCTTGGAAACCTTTAGCTACTACTCTAGCTTTATATCTATACACACCTCCTGGTTCTAACTTTTGGACAAAAATCCATCTCAAATCCATAATCTTTTTACCTTCAGGTTTCTTTACATATTTCCAAGTTTTACTCTCTAATAGTGATTTTTGAATTTCAGTGTCAAAATCTACATTTTTAAGACAATCATATGTGACTGATGCTTTCTTTAAATAGTCCATAGATGCATGACCTAGTCTAACATGATATAAATAACCCAACTTTTTCTTTATCGAATTTTCACACGGTAGTTTTAAATTATTTAAATCATCTATTGTTATGTCTGCACCCAGATCTAAATATTCTAAAAATTCTTGATTTGACTTTAGATTACTCGTACTTGGCTTTGACTTATCATAGTTGTGATCTATGATATGACTTTCTGACTCACTTTCTGACCACACATCTTTGACTTTAGAATACTTATGATCATGTAAAATATTAGTGTCGTTATATGCGTATTTTTCAGTTTCTGATTCGTTAGACAAATCTTTCTCTTTGTCAGTTAAATATACTCTCGAAAAAGTGATTATATCAAAATTGAACCACCAATATTTTCCCGTTTTATTTCCTAGCATAACTATCTTATTTGACTTCTCATTACAAATTTCTGCAGTTTTATCTCTAAATACTGCATAATAACCCAATTTTGTCAACCTATGTATCGATAATAAATTTTCACCAAAGTTCTTTGAATATCTAATTTTATTAATTTTTAGATTTTTCCCTTCTATGTCTTTTACATATAAATTTCCTTTATGTGTGATTTTAATGTCTGCAAATTTATCTTTATTGGCACACGAAATATATTCTGGGATTTCAAGATTCGTGATTTCAATTAAATTATCTAACCTTTTAATAAAATGGTCTGTTGCCCCAGTATCAGCTATGAACATTACTTTAGTATTCCTATCCGTTTTTAAACATTTAGAAAACTTTTTACATTTAAACTTAATTATACTTATTATTCTTTTCATACCTTTCAATTTCACTGATGATTTACTTTTATGCGACTTTCTATCCGAATCACTGGATGAACTATTTGAACTCGTGTATGACGAACTACTCGTTGATGACGTACTCGAACTCGTACTTCTGTCTCTGCGTCTTTTTGTCGTACGCACTCCTTTCTTATGGTATTTGTGGCCTCATTTGCTCTTACTGGACTTTTTGTTGTGACGATGTTTTCTTTTATTTCTTCTTTCGTTGTCTGGTCTATTAGTTGCCTCTGAAACTGTAGTTTTGATCGATTCACTCTGCTCTGTTGATTTTACAAAATAAATCTGTTTGAATTTCGGCTTAACTTTAATTTTCAATTTTTCAAAACATCGCCAATAAGGGCTACCTTTTGTGATACTATTCGTTCTCTTTTCTCTGGGTAACGGATTATGTCCCGGCTTTTTCAAGCAATGTCTTGCCACATGCCCATACCCACTACAATTAAAACATTGGTACGTCGGGCGTACTGAAAAATTAGTTGTCTTTAAATTTCGTGTCTTATTTGGTCTATTAAACTTAAATCTATTTGTCTGAACATAATTAATTCCATTGCTTCTTGAAATTCCTTTCCTTTCTTTTACTAATACATCTTCTTCCATAATTATCGCTTTTATTTGTTCATACGTCATTACGGTATTTATTCTTGCCGATAAGTTTGGAAAAGCTAAAAGCATTTGTAATTTTAAAGCCTCAAGTTTTCTATTCTCATCCCATCCTTTATTCGTTAATCTAATCTTTCTTTCTATTTCCTCAAATTTATCAAACGAATCATTTAATTCCATACTTTCAGGATAATATCTCAATGAATAAATTTCTGAAATAACTAAATTACACATTATTGTCTGGGGTTCCCTATGATCTGCAATTTTCTTTAAACATTTCAAAGGACAGGGTTCACCAAAAATTAATTTTGCATGTTCGTCATCTAACCATTCTAATAACACGGCTTTTGCATCACATCTATCTCTAGTATTTTCTTCACTAATTACAACAGGATTTATCAAATCAAAAGCTTTCGAAAATTTATATCTGTTTACAAACATGTTGAACGATTCTAACCAAATTCTAAAATCTATCATCATTGATAATTTCTTTGCCGTTACTTTAATTTTACTTCTATATTCCTTATTATTATTTTGTGTCTCAACAACATTTAAATCCGAATTATTTGCGTTTTTGTCTAAATGGCTGGGATTATTATTAGAATTACCAGAAGAATTATCTTCCTTACCTCTATGGCTATCGTTTTTCTTGTTTCGATCTAGCGATTTATCGATTTACAAAAATTTTCTTAAAATATCATCGAAAATGTCAGAATCATTACATTTTGTGTTAAATGTCTGTTGTTGTGTCTGCATGTTCTCAATGTTTTCTAATTGTCTCGATCTGTTTTCATCTGTAAATGTCTGTTTAAATGGCTCATTATTAGTTGTCTTACTTGTCTTATTTGTCTTTTTGTTGTAGTTTTTCTGTGTCGGTGGCAGATTGTCCCAGTTCTCTTCTTCTTCGGTCAGTGCTGGCTGTCTCACAGCGTCGTTTTCGTTGGACCGACTTGGTCCAGCACTGTCCTCCAATCTTATGTTCGAGATCTCTGGAACGTTGTCACTATTATCTTTTCTCGAAACTTCCGGTCTCGCAAACATTACATCGTCTTGCGCTTCTTCCCACTGTTGGCCGGAGTTTCCATCGGGTCGTTATCGTATGTTGGCAGGTTCTTCATTTTCTCGTAGATGTCTGTTTGTCTGGAACCTGATTATTAATTAATTGTTCCTCAATTATTACATTTAACCTCTTAATAAGACTCAGCTCTAATCCATGCACGAGACGTATGCAGGATGCTGGGTCGATAGTAAAATATTGATCTATTCCGAATTTTATCGCCTTAATTGCTCTCGCTCTCGAGATCATGTCGTCTGCTCTCGTGTCAAGAAACTTTGACGGTCCTCTCGACATTGTTTTCTCCGCTGGCGTGGATGGTGTCTGTTCTTCTGGTGCCATAGTCACTATTGTTTTTGTCTGTTTCGATTCTTTTACAACTTTCTGCATGCAACAACAAATACAGATTAATTATAATGTCATACAAGGAACATCTAAATAATTACCAAAAATATAATGTCTGCTACGATTACTTAAACTCTAGACCACGTTTACCACTAATACTTTAAGCAGTTCCTTGTGATTGCACTCTCTTGGGATCTATCTACAATTTCACTTTGGTCTAGATTACTATTAATGTAGATAAAATTTGGACGCTTTAACCTGGCCAGGATTTTTCGTCTAAGTACCCAAGTGCAATATAATGTATATTTATTTGTCAATAAACCACCTACTAACGTCCATACTATAGTAGGTTCATGTCATGGCAACCAGATCTTTGTTATAAAACAATTAAATTAACTAATAATTAATGGCTAAACTCTCGTTTTTCGTGGGAATTTTCGTAGCCAAATTCACACCATGTTTTCATCGTTTTACGTCTTATCGACTGAATACTTAATTTTCTGAAAAATAAACTTATTCCACACAATACTTTCATTATTTATTATTATTTAATTCATTCCTTACTAATTTCATGTTTTCAATTTCGGTTATTTTCAAAAACGTGTTCGCACCGCATTTTCATTAATGGCGCACTTCTTTGTTTTATCACCTGATTTTCAAACAAATTCGTTAACGTGTCTTTTAAATTTCATTATTCTAGTGATAAATATTTACTGTACTTACAGGTATTCTCAGTAGTTGGCTTTGTGATACTATTTTATGGTAGAATGACGCCATATTTTTCTGAAAAACATGAACAAAACGAAACAGTAAATTAGCAAACATATAATCACACTTGAACACGAAAAACGAAGTAACTACTTAATGGCTTATTTGACTTTAATTACATTTTACTCACTGATAGATGGCTTATTTGGCTACTTAAATTAAATCACAATCAAAAATACTTCATTAACTTTGCTGCTGTTACCATGTAAGAATAATATGTACACGAGGAACTATAAGAGTTTATTGTGTGAGTACAACGGACAGACTGTAACGTACATAACATAGAATATGGCATAGTATATTCTTGAGGTTCTAGATGTTTTATATCGATATGTACGTTGAATATATATCGATAGTTATATCGATAACTATCGATAGGTTCCACACCTGTATTATATATCTGAGAGTTCTTACTCTTGCTTATATGTTCTTTCTTATTTACTTTATGTAATACTCTTACGTAGATACCATTCTCACATATATGTATATGTGAACCATTTTTTATCTGACAATCATTATTTATGTGAATGTTGCTTTTTAATAACACTTTTGTTATATAACACTATATGTTTTTTTATATGTTTGTGACTCATTTGTTCATTTAAAATTTTTCATTTTTTAAAATACATTCGGTTATATGGAATCGCAGGAGGGTGTTGGGAGATAATCCCAAACAACCTCATGACATGACATTATTTGCACCCGACTTTGCATAACCTGTAAATAAAATATATAATATGTTTTTATGATTTGCCATATGGCTGTAATGATTCCCAGCTGGGAAAAATATTTCGCCCAAAGAACTTTTAGTTCGCTGTTGACATTTTTTGTACATTATCGAAATACATTCATGATGGTTTATTTTTTGCATTTCTTTTCTGTGTGATCTTTAATCAATTTTCAACAATTATAATATTATATAATCACACATCCATTTAATTATTTATATATTTTATTTATTTATTTATTTATGTGAATGAAGCGTAGCAGTTATAAAAATTCTTTTAATATTTTTCATATTTTTTTTTGTAAATAATTTTTGTTTACTTTCAGCGTTCGATGATGAATCACTCGTTTTTGTTAAAATTTCAGGTACATGTTGTGACAGAAATTCAGCCTCAACTCATTCATCATCATCATTACAATAAGTATATATATATATCATACATTCCACTTCCATTACAAACTCTTATCATCACTTATAATCAAGGCTAGCGCTGTGCTTTGCCATTATATATTTTATTTCTGTAATATGTTTTAGTCTGCAAATTATATTTCTCTGTAACTGATGACTTGTGTTGATTTTTCAGACCTCGGTCTCTCACCTCACATCATTTTTGCTGGGATACAATTCCCTCACTCCCTCACAAATATAATGGTGTAAACTTATACCTAAACTGTAAATGATATATATGTAACATTTTTGCTTTTCACATGTGGCGACACTAGCTGTCGCCTCATATTTTTTTCCATCTCTGATATGCAGAAATTGTTCTCCATTTGTCAGTCGTTGTTACGACGTTGTGAATAAATATTTTTGAGTTTACATTCTTTTTCACTCTGTCATTTTTTAAAAGATCTTAACTCTTCTCAACATGGTAGGCAGAGCTTGTGGTAAATACACAGTAGAAAGAGTTTTTGGAATGTATTAATTGTCTTTTAAACAGTTCGAAATTGTTTCGTTTTTTGCTTCACGCAAAGTGAAAGGCCTAGTGCCATAAATCCATTGCGCAAGGTGATGCGAAAAAGTAAAATTTAACAAAAAAAAAAAATTTGAAATAATTAATCTGAATATTCAAAAAAAGTGTTGAAAAGTAACGTGAAATGTTCAATTGAGAAATAAAAATAGATGAGAACAACATTGAATTCTTGGGTGCCATTACAATCGTCAAAATCAAAGGTTTGGAAGAAGCAGATTAGATTTGAGAATACTTAATGGTTTGGTAAGCCGGTATATCGGACAAAAAACAGTTGAAGATTGTATTTGCTGTGTTCTGGTGGAATCTAAAAGGGAAAAACACGGAAATCAAATAGTTCTGGGTCCAGTCAGTGAAGTTCAAAGTCAACAGAAAGCAGAAATTTGGTAATTTCATCGAGGATATCCAACAAAGTGGAAGAAAACATCGAATGATAAGTCTTAAAAATAACTAATTAATTGTCATTTCATTTGTTGGTGGACATTTTTTTGGGTATAAAATCATGAATTTGTGCAATATTTCATTGTTTTCTGGTCATTTTTGTGTATGTTCAGTGATCAAGATTTGAAAAGTAGAAACTTGAAAGATACTTGAAGTCTTTCTTTTTTACTTTATCTTGCTAATTCTGAATTTCATAATCGAGGAAACCTTTGTCATATTCAATCTA